>CM026198.1:29269977-29317902 GCA_014839995.1 Xenentodon cancila | reverse complement strand
GTGATGATGGTGATGATGGTGAAGATGATGATGATGATGAAGATGGAGGTGATGATGATGATGATGATGATGATGATGATGATGGTGATGATGATGGTGAAGATGGAGGTGATGATGATGATGATGGTGAAGATGATGATGATGGTGAAGATGATGATGATGGTGAAGATGATGATGGTGATGATGATAATGATGGTGAAGATGGAGGTGATGGTGATGATGAAGATGATGATGGTGAAGATGGAGGTGATGATGGTGATGATGGTGATGATGGTGAAGATGATGATGATGGTGAAGATGGAGGTGATGATGGTGAAGATGATGATGATGGTGAAGATGATGATGATGGTGATGATGGTGAAGATGATGATGATGGTGAAGATGGAGGTGATGATGGTGAAGATGATGATGATGGTGAAGATGGAGGTGATGATGATGATGATGATGATGATGATGATGATGATGATGATGATGATGATGATGATGATGATGATGAAGATGGAGGTGATGATGATGATGATGATGATGATGATGATGATGATGATGATGATGATGATGGTGATGATGATGATGGTGATGATGATGATGGTGAAGATGGAGGTGATGATGATGATGATGATAATGGTGATGATGGTGATGATGATGATGATGATGATGGTGAAGATGATGATGATGGTGAAGATGATGATGGTGATGATGATGATGGTGAAGATGGAGGTGATGGTGATGATGAAGATGATGATGGTGAAGATGGAGGTGATGATGGTGATGATGGTGAAGATGATGATGATGATGAAAATAATGAAGATGACGATGGTGACTGTGATGATGATGATTTCCTCTTCTACCTCATCAGTTTTCTCCTCTTCCTCACCAGTTTCCTGCTCTTCCTCATCAGTTTCCTCTTCTTCCTCATCAGTTTCCTCTTCTTCCTCATCAGTTGCCTCCTCTCCCTCATCTGTTTTCTCCTCTTCCTCATCTTTTGCCTCCTCTTCCTCATTTGATTTCTCCTCTTACTCATCAGTTGCCTCCTCTCCCTCATCTGTTTTCTCCTCTTCCTCATCAGTTGCCTCCTCTTCCTCATCTGTTTTCTCCTCTTCCTCATCAGTTGCCTCCTCTTCCTCATCAGTTGCCTCCTCTCCCTCATCTGTTTTCTCCTCTTCCTCATCTTTTGCCTCCTCTTCCTCATTTGTTTTCTCCTCTTACTCATCAGTTGCCTCCTCTTCATCATCAGTTGCCTCCTCTCCATCATCTGTTTTCTCCTCTTCCTCATCTGTTTTCTCCTCTTCCTCATCTGTTTTCTTCTCTTCCTCATCAGTTACCTCATCTTCCTCATCTGTTTTCTCCTCTTCCTCATCAGTTGCCTCCTCTCCCTCATCTGTTTTCTCCTCTTCCTCATCAGTTGCCTCCTCTTCCTCATCTGTTTTCTCCTCTTCCTCATCGGTGGCCTCCTCTCCCTCATCTGTTTTCTCCTCTTCCTCATCAGTTGCCTCCTCTCCATCATCTGTTTTCTCCTCTTCCTCATCTGTTTTCTCCTCTTCCTCATCTGTTTTCTTCTCTTCCTCATCAGTTACCTCATCTTCCTCATCTGTTTTCTCCTCTTCCTCATCAGTTGCCTCCTCTTCCTCATGTGTTTTCTCCTCTTCCTCATCAGTTGCCTCCTCTTCCTCATCTGTTTTCTCCTCTTCCTCATCAGTTGCCTCCACTTCCTCATCTGTTGCCTCCTCTTCCTCATCAGTTGCCTCCTCTTCCTCATGTGTTTTCTCCTCTTCCTCATCAGTTGCCTCCTCTTCCTCATCTGTTTTCTCCTCTTCCTCATCAGTTGCCTCCTCTTCCTCATCTGTTTTCTCCTCTTCCTCATCAGTTGCCTCCACTTCCTCATCTGTTGCCTCCTCTTCCTCATCAGTTGCCTCCTCTTCCTCATGTGTTTTCTCCTCTTCCTCATCAGTTGCCTCCTCTTCCTCATCTGTTTTCTCCTCTTCCTCATCAGTTGCCTCCTCTTCCTCATCTGTTTTCTCCTCTTCCTCATCAGTTGCCTCCTCTCCATCATCTGTTTTCTCCTCTTCCTCATCTGTTTTCTCCTCTTCCTCATGTGTTTTCTCCTCTTCTTCATCAGTTGCCTCCTCTTTCTCATCAGTTTCCTCCTCTTCCTCATCTGTTTTCTCCTCTTCCTCATCAGTTGCCTCCTCTTCCTCATCTGTTTTCTCCTCTTCCTCATCAGTTGCCTCCTCTTCCTCATCAGTTTCCTCCTCTTCCTCATCAGTTGCCTCCTCTTCCTCATCAGTTTCCTCCTCTTCCTCATCAATGTCCACCTCTTCTTCATCTGAGTTGTCGTCGTTAACATCGACATCCAACATCAAATCGATGTCCTGATCAAACTCCAACATAGCGTCTACTTGAGCTTGAGGCTGGAGGAATCTAAGATATGCAGGAACACGAAGTGGACGGCGTCGTCGCTGATTAAGATCCATGAGGCGGCCATCTCCTCCAGCCAACAAAATGTGAGCTTCTAGAAACCTCGGGGGACTTTGCTCTCCCAGCTGTTGTCTTTGGTGCGCAACAGCAAATCCTTCAGGGACTTTCCCATTGACTGGTCTGGCCACATTGAGATCAAAAACTTGATCACCATCGTCATCAAACTCCATTTCAGCTGGAGAATTTGGAGGACCAGGTGGACGGATATCGGCTCTTCCTGCATGTGGCACATTTCCTCTTGCAAAATGATGGCGGGCCATGTTGTACCTGTCCATGATACTGAACGTTACTGAACAAGCTGCTCAGTTAAAAAGTAATTCATTAACACTGATCTCACAAAGTGTTAATGGAAGATATGTAAGTAATAAATACAGTAAGAAAGCAAACAGAAAACATAAACAAATACAGTTATCTCACCTGAGTTGTGTTCATGGAACCAGGAGCTTCTGGCGTCGCCTCCTCCACATCTGGATTCTGTGTTTCTCCAGCAGAGCCCTGGGAACCATCTGACTTTCTCCTGTTTCACACTTTTCTCTGTTGCAGAAGAAAATACAGCATAAAAACATGAATTTAATAAAACAACTACAGCTCCTGTTCAAATCATTTCAGTAAACCTGAACTTTTAGGATTAAAAAAAGCAGAACTAATAAGTTGATTAAAGCCAAAGTCATATTTCCTCAGTTAACTGACAGATGTTTAGGATTCAGAGTTGTGTTTCAGCTCAACATTTGAGCTGTGAGTGGGTTTAAAAGATCCCTCGAGGGATCCTCTGTTCCTGACGGCTTCTCTAAGATCTTTAGTCCAGATCATTTTGTGTGTCTGTTTGGCAACAAGCACTTCTTGTACAGTTAGGTTACGATGGACATAAAGTCCATCAGACTGCCAAACTGTCAACGTCTGGTCTTCTAATCTGCCATTTTCAGCTCCTTTTTGCTTAACGCATAAATGAATAACTGGGTCCGACCTTTAAAGATGACCAAATCTGAATAATCAATACTTCAAATGGGATGCAAGCTGTGCCAAAAGACCTGTTGAAAATACATTTACATTACATGCTTACTTAATAATAAACACCTGCTTATTTGTAGAAAATATAATAACATTGCATGATTAAAAAAAACACCTGCTTAGTGGTAGAGAATATAATAACATTTAGTAACCAACTGCCTTTTTATTCATTTGCAGAGTTAAAGGACATCATAATATGTGTTGTAACTGGGAGTGAAATTGGATGTTATGGACTAACTGTCTGGTGGTTTTGTAGACACTGAATGTTCAAGAATATGAGAATGTTCCAAATATTATGGAAAGGTGGAAGGAACCCATGAAAGCACAGGTGGAGCATTTAGTATCGGTAGGACTGTTTCCTGTTTCTGTGTGGCAACAGGAAACGGTACTAGGCACTGAGCCACCGTGCTGACCCTTCTTTTTATTTTTCTCTCATTAGGAAATAGGTGGAAGCTTCGTCACTTCAATCCAGTTGCCAAAAGTAGAGTCGTTTCTTCAACTGGATTTTTAGCAGCTCCTGTGATCTGGTTCGGAGACTCACAGAGTGAATTATGTTGTTTCTAATCCTCAAACCATGCTGGTGTTGGAGACGTCTGTTTATGGTCAATTTCTGAGAAACATTTGTTTTATTTCAGTTTTTATTTCAAGAAAAAAATATATAAATAAATATAAAGTTGAGTTGGTCTTTTCCCAACCAGATGTAAAAACCTTCAGGAACAAATAAATGTTTTGTCCTCTAATCTTGAACAGACTGGTTTATCTGAGACCACCGGAAGGTTTCTAGACTTTTTAGGAAACATAATTAAACCATTTACTGTAAAATATTTAAAAAAAAACTTTCTTTGGATCGATAACTCAACCTTTTCTCAAGTGACATGAAAAATATCAAATATAGCCTGCAAAACACAAATGGACCACAAGATGTCACCATTGTTCTTTGTTTTTTTCCCCTGACCAGTCTGTGCTGGTTTTAGGTCTTTAACCACTGATACGTTGGCATCAAAAACTGTTTAGTTTTTTTGTTTATTCTTGTTAAATGTAATTGTTTTGTGCAGGAAACTGCTCAACTGCAAATCCTGGTATAAAAGACAAAGTTGAATTGATTGAACTGATTAAAACAGTGCAGGATCCGTTCAAGCAGAAATATAACAAACAAAACTTTACACTTCCTCTTTTTAGCCGAAAATGAATAATGTCTATAAATAGAATAGGTAAGTTTTTTTTAACAAACATTATTCATAGATGCATGTGAACTACAGATTTACAGCTAAACCCCCACCCCCCACCCCTGAGCAACAAATAATAGTGACGTATTCAAAATAAATAAATAAAATCAATACATCTTCAACTTCAATGGGCTTTATTAGTATGGAGAAAAAACGTTTAGCAAATATGAAATAAAGTCAAAATATGTATTGATAAATACATATCGTATTGATGATTCAGATCTTAGATCAGAATCTGCAGAAATATATATAATTATGTAATTATATGAACAAATATGACATTGTCATGTTCTTCTTGGCCCATCTCTCTCTATCCGGGCTTGGGGCGCCGCTGGGTGGCGCTGGTTTCTTCTCCAGTGTCTATATTAATGGACAATTAAATTAGCTTTGTTTTTTTTTATGTTTTGTTTTTTTTTTACATCAGGATAAACCCGGAGCTCCCGGAGAAAACCGTGCTGACTGATATTTAACCAGTTAATTTAATTTAATTTGAGTTCTTTTGTTCCAGTGTGGCTTCAGGTGGTTTGGTCTGGTCTAGGTGCGGGACACCTGCTGATTTCTGGAGCTTTCGTTGCTGAGGTCTTGTCTTTCTTTCGTTTTTCTGATTTCCTCAACCCAAAAAAGCGCTTGACTCGTCTCCAGAATGAAGGTTTCTCTTTTGCTTCTTCTGGAGGAACGTCCTTCCGGAGCTGATCTTCAGCCAGTTGTTTCAGCTGAGCCTTCAGAAGGTCCAGCTGCGCTTGGAGACGCATCTCTCTCTCAGCACAGGTCTGTTTTAGGGTGTCCCTCTCCTGGACCATTGATTCATAGACGACGTCCTTGTAAGCTCAGATGTTGTCAATGAGCTGCAGGTTTTTGGTCACCGTTAGAGTGTTTTCCTTCACTTGTTCCTGCAGATCCCGCTGCACCTTTTCTGCGTCCCGTTTCACTGCTGAAAGCTCCTTTTCATACCTGGAGCTGAGCTCTTGGTGTGAAGCCTTGATGTGCTGCAGCTCTGACTGTAAACGCTCCTACTCCTCTTGTGAGGTTTGTTGCAGCGAGGTCTTCTCCCGCACCATCTTCTGACGAAGCGCGTCCAGTTCAGATCTCTGCTTGTCAAGGAGCCGGTGGTTCTCGGAGACTTTGTCCGCATGAGATTTCTTTTCTGTCTCCAGTTGTCATTTAAGTTTGTCAACTTGCTGCTTCGCTGCAAGGACGTCGCTTTCAAAACGAACTTTCAGCTCCTGGTATGAATTCTGGGAGGACTTCAGCTCTTCTAGGAGATTTTTGTTCCTTTCTTTCTCCACCCGAAGCTTGTTGGACAGATGTGGGTCCTGTACTTTGTCCGGCTTCATCTGTGTTTCTTTGCACCGGCTGATGTGCGTTTCCTTCAGGGATTTCTCCTGCTCCAGTTGGAGTTTCATTTCTTCCAGGTCCTTGGACAGCTGGAGAACTCTGGACTCTGCATCGGAGGCTTTGGTCTGTTGTAGTCCCAACAGACGATTTATTCTTCCGAATTCCTCTTCGAGTTCGGAGTTCTCCATCATGTATAGATCCATAGATGGATAAGACATTTTTGGTTTGTTGGAAAAGTTCTTGGTAGAAATCTGGTTTGGTGATGTTGATCTGTGTCTGTCCTGACACGGTTCGCGGTCTGACTGAGAGGTTCCGAAGATATTCTGAGCTTTTATAACGTCAATCGTTTTAGAGGGTTTTAGAGGGTTTTAGAGGGTTTTAGAGGGTTTTAGAGGGTTTCAGAGGGTTTTAGAGGGTTTCAGAGGGTTTTAGAGGGTTTTAGAGGGTTTTAGAGGGTTTTAGAGGGTTTTAGAGGGTTTTAGAGGGTTTTAGAGGGTAATGTCGAGGCATGATCTCAGTGGGTTACAAAGTACTGCTTCTGACTACTAGTAACACTGCTGAATTTATTTTAAGGGTA
This sequence comes from Xenentodon cancila, assembly GCA_014839995.1. NCBI lineage: Eukaryota > Metazoa > Chordata > Actinopteri > Beloniformes > Belonidae > Xenentodon > Xenentodon cancila. The sequence goes on along the minus strand of CM026198.1, from coordinate 29,311,281 downwards.
ATCCTAAGTACCTCACTTGAAGTTCTATAAGTTGTGCTTCTGCACAGGTCAAAAAGATCCATATCAACGGCATCAGCAGACAAATATATAAAGGATTATGGGGGCATTGTGATGAATTGTGTATTTGGGGGTACCACCAGTTACACGTTTGACTTATGTTCAGGGATAAACTGTGGGCCTATCCAGCCTCTAATTTACATATTGATCTCCTAAAGGGGTGGCAAGTATACCTGCTTTAATTTTACCCATCTTAAACGTAAACATGTTAAACATTTTAAACTCTTAAATTTATAAAAGAATTTTGGAGCCGTTCCTGGTGACTGGTGTAACACCACCCACTCCAACTCCAGTCTGATCGGACCGTGGACCAGAGCTGGTTTATACTATTATTGTGGTGCTGCCAGGTTGTTGGTTCCAATCCTAAATAATACGATAGGGGTTGGTGTCATGGTGAGACTGGCTGCAGCCCTCACCCTCATAGGCAGTAGGACTACAAAAACCTAACTCTGCTTCTCCTACACGACGCAGGCGGCGACATGTGCTGTGTAGAAGGTCACTCGGAAGTTTGAACCCAACCTTAACTTCCCGCACTTACATAGATGTCATTGGGATCCCCCGAGGGGAACCTGATCAACACAAATTAGCCGACCAGGTTGCTGCAGGAGAGAAATCTCCCGATAATATCCAGTTTCTTTCCCGTCACTCCCAACAAGAATGTTGATAGGATAAATGTCGTTGATTATAATGTCTTGTGATTAGTGAACCTCTGTAACGAGAGCCTTGGAAGGCCTGCAGACGTTATCAAAATGATATCAACATTCCTGATCTGATGACCCCTCAGAGGAGTGCTTTGAGAACATGTTTGGGAACTGGAAGAACCTCATTATGTCTGTTCTTCTCTGTCGCTGTGTTTGTGGCCGTTCTAGTCACATGTGGTTGTTGCTGCATCCTGGTACCAACTGCTTATTTATTCATTTGCAGAGTTAAAGGACATCATAATATGTGTTGTAACTGGGAGTGAAATTTGATGTTATGGACTAACTGTCTGGTGGTTTTGTAGACACTGAATGTTCAAGAATATGAGAATGTTCCAAATATTATGGAAAGGTGTGGTGTTATGGTATAAAAACACCACAACAACACCAGCAACATTTAGATCTCATCTGTATGCTGGCCTTTACACATGCGCTGACGTCTCCAGATATATCTGTACTTGTACAAGATCAAATGGTTAATAACTGGTTGTTGATGTTTAACATGTGTGTCTCTTTCCTATCAAAGAAATCGGTGAAGTTACGCTTCAAAAGAGCCTCAGTTCATTTTGTGAGACATGTAATTAGCAGTTTTAATCAGCCTTTTCCCCCTAACTTACTGTGTCATTGTCATTTTTCAGATATTGGCCACATCAGTGAGCATGTATCCATGCTGTTTTCATTTTGAAACAAGGGGTAAAAAGCATTTTAAAAACAGCAATTACATTTGTTATATTGCCAAATATATTCAGAATGGTTCACAGTGTCATTTACATTGACAAAGTAAAGGTGCACGGTTGACAGTAACATGCATTCAGCTGTCTGATGGACTGTGGGTGGAAACTGGCCTCATACTCCTGCTGCATCTCCCAGACAGCAGGAATGGGAATATTTTGCATTGTGGGTGGATGCTGTGCATGGACCCAACTGCAGGAGTAAGGGGACGGTGTGAGAACGATGAGAGTATCGGCTGGAAGCGGTGAGTGTGCTGAATCCTGAGCTGTAGTCTACAAACGGCGTTTAAACACGTCTTTGTTCTTCTTCAGGTGTGTGAGGGTTGTGGAAACGGCTGCATTAAATGATGTGTCAGTGGACCGATTCTGACAATACACAAACTACAGGTGGTCTTTATGTCGGGGATTTTATCTTTAACATGAGACACAACTCTCCTCTAAATACACTTCATTACAATTGTATCAACAGTTACTGAAGCAGGTTATGGTATTGTTCTTGAGGAAACGCACTATGGAGGTGGTGTGGACCTCTGGTGGAGCAGAAGACGTGAAGAGGGACGGATTTAAAAACTGCTGATGAAAACCTCAGCCAGCTCGGAAGAGCAGACGCTCAGTGCACAGCTCAGGATGTTCACACAGTCGTCATTCTTCCCCTCAAACATTTTTAACAACTCAAACGAGAGATTTGATGCAGAAACAACAGAATCAGATCGCTTGATTTTATACAATCATACAGTCCAGTTTTTCCCATGTTTTCCTATAAACATTTGGATTTCATGATTTGATTCTGAATGGATGAACCTGTAGTAACTGGTTGGCGTCTAAACACTGAATGATGTCTAAACACTGAATTTATACTTACCATGAGAACTGTAACGCAACATGTAAGCCTATTTGTAATGATGAAAGGAGGAAAGCCCGCGGAAGGAAAGATACTGGAAGCAGAGATACTTGTAGGGACCCAGAGAGCCAGCTGCCTCATTAACCTGTCACAACAAAATTATTGCTATATAACAGGGGCAGATAAGGCGTTGAGGCAATGCCTTTGATGAACAGGTGTGGGTATGATGCCCTTGATGTGTGTACACACTGATATCTGGCCTGTAGGACTCAGAAGTAAGGCAGAAGGGAGAAGTGTACCAACATCTTATGATCTGGGTGATGTAGGAAACAAGGGGCTTCATGTGTAAGGACTACCCCTCTAGGTAGAGGAAGGGCCGTGTGTATGTTTTTAAAAAAACCCAGAAGGATCAGACCAGACTCCGGTAAGAAGGATAGATAACACTTAATGGAAGTAAATCAAAGAAGACAGAACAAAGAAGAAAAGGGGCCCAGGGGCGTGTCCCCAAGCCCAAAAACAGTATAAAAGAAGAGGGTATTTTGTAGATTTTCAGACTTAGCCCGGGCTACTTCTCATGCATGGTGCTGTTGTAACTCTACAATAAACCAGCATTAAGACTTGGACGCCAGCTGTTTCTGTCTCATCATTGCTCCGTGGAGACTTCTCATCAGTAATTTACTACTATAGATTTAAGGCTTATTTTTAAGGTAATAGTTAAATAATTGGACGTTGAGAAAATCCACTACACTACGTCACAACCAACACTGCCAGAGACATGCAAGAAAAAAAAAAGAGAAAAAACCCTGAAAAACCACCTTGTGAAAGTATGAAAAAAGGTTGTTGTGTTATTTGAAGTTTTTTTAATAAGAGGAGTTTCCATTACAGGTTTTCCTTTGTGATATTTAGGTTTCACTCAAATCTCGGGACAATGGAAACACGACTAACTGACACGACTAAGAGGATCTCCATCCAACACCCGGATCTCTCTGTTTGGTAAATGGGAGGTGTTAAACTGTTGCACCAGCACAGCAGAAATGTGATTTTACGGTGACATCATGGAGAGAAACTGTTACCGTCATCAATGACGGGCACCTGAGCGTGTGGACTGACTGCAAACAGAGAAGCTGAAACATCAGTCTTCACATCAGGAGTCATCAGGAGCCCAGACGGCCTCTGCTGGGCTGCTGGAGATCCAACATCAACTGGATCATTTCCATGGAGACCAAAGATGAACGTCGAGGTACATCAGCATCAGATCACAGGATCCGTCACTGCTTGAACTAAAGTAGACGACCGAGGACGACTCCACTGTTGAAAGAAAAAACCCTAAAAAACCAGACTGGAACTTGTAAGTGTTTGTGGTCTTCTCTGCATAATTACTGGTGTCTGAGTGCAGTGGTGATCTGGCCCAGGTGGACCCCAGCAAGTAAGACTCATCCCAAAAGAACCTGGTGAAATTGTGAATACAACTAATTGAAGAAGAACCTCATGAAGAAAAAATTAGAGTGAAATAAAAATGAAATGATGGACTGCACTGAAGACGGAAAGGTTGAGTCCACCTGCGTGTTGCAGCAGAGGCAGCAGAGTGGCGCAGCGGAAGCGTGCTGGGCCCATAACCCAGAGGTCGATGGATCGAAACCATCCTCTGCTAGTCTCTTGTCTCTGCTTTGAACTCTCAAAGGAACTGATCTGCGTGCCCCACTTTGTGGAGGTCTTCTGCATGTGACAAACATCTGTATGAGTCTTCTGATGAATAATGTGATGTATCTCAGAGTCAAGTTTATTGTCAATTCTACTATATGTGAGATACATACAGAGAATCAAAATTACGTTACTCTCAAACACTCGGGGCTACACAATAAATTACTTTCAAACACGAAGTGCAAATTAAAGAAACAAGTTATGGCGGTTGGTTTAAGTGTACAACAGTTTTTCGGTCTGGTTAAAGTGACCTGGTGTAAAGTAGGCGGTCCAGTTCTGCCAAAAGTGCCTGGTGCAGATACAGACGTGGGGGGGGGGGGCAGGGAGGGAAACGGTGGGAGAGCAGGGATAGTGTTCAGCGTCCTGACGCCCTGGTGGATGAAACTGTCCTTCAGTCGGCTGGTTCTGGTTCTGGCCCGGAGGGTCCCTGAAGGCAGCAGACTGAAGAGGCTGTGTGACGGGTGGGTGGGGTCTCTCACAATGCTGAGGGCTTTGGAGTCAGACGGCTGCTGTAAATGTCCTGAAGTGAGGGGAGAGAGACACCAACGATCTTCTCAGCTGCTCTCACGACGCGCTGGAGAGACTTGCGGCAGGTTGCGGTGCAGGATCCGTACCACACGGTGATGCAGCTGGTCAGGATGCTCTCGATGGTGCCTCTGTAGAAGGTTACCTGATGGGGGCCGGGGCTCTGGCTCTTCGCAGTTTGCGGAGGAAGTAGAGGCGCTGCTGTGCCTTCTTGGCAAGTGATGCGGTGTTAACAGTCCAACTATGAAATCCTGTAAATCCACATTTTGACAGTCTCAACAGCTAAAACCAAACGTGTCTCATTCTGGATCGGTTACTCTATTGACTGATTTCACATCAGACTACCAAATATCCAAATTCTGGAAAGGGTAGTTGCAAGCCAGCTGTGTGACCATTTGTATAGAAATGATCTATTGAAATTTTTCAGTCAGGGTTCAGAATGCATCATAGCACAGAAACAGCACTGGTTCGAGTCTCGAATTACCTTCTTATGGCCTCAGGTAATGGGTTAGTGTCCATACTGGTTCTGCTGGACCTCAGCGCTGCTTTTGATACTATAGATCACAGCATTTTACTGCAGAGACTGCAGAGACAGACAAGGGTCTGCTATGGTGTCCCGCAGGGTTCAGTGCTAGGGCCAATCCTGTTCAGTTTATACATGCAGCCCTTGGGAAGTATTATCCGGAACCACGGCATTAATTTTCATTGTTATGCTGATGATACGCAGCTGTATCTGTCTATGAAGCCAGATGAAACAGAACCATTAGACAAACTTCAGATGTGTATTAAGGACATCAAGGACTGGATGTCCAGAAATTTTTTGTTATTAAATTCTGATAAAACAGAGACTGTTGTTTGTGGTCCCAAACAGCTTAGGAAGGGATTAGATGGTCTTGCGATGGCCTCCAGTAAAACTGTGCGAAACCTTGGCGTTATATTCGATCAGGATTTGTCATTTAAACAGCATATTAATCAGGTTTGTAAAACTGCGTTTTTCCACCTCCGTAATATCACAACATCCAACATCCAACATCCAACATCCAACAACCAACATCCAACATCCAACAACCAACATCCAGCATTCAACATCCAGCATCCAACATCCAACATCCAACATCCAACATCCAGCAACCAACATCCAACATCCAACATCCAACATCCATGTTTAGCATCTTATCATCTGTTTCTAAACCGTTTCATTGTTCAGTTGTTGCTGACGTCACTCACTGGTTGTTCATTACTCATCATTACACCTTTAATCGATATGTCAGTCGGTGTTGCAGACAATTCTTTGTTTACAGAAATGAAAAGTGTGGAATTGTGATAGAAACCTCCAGTTATTCTGTTAGATCAGGTAGAACAAAGAAGTTGAAGACCTCTGCCAGAGGCCCTGTGGCTTAGTTGGTCAAAGCATCTGTCTTGTAAACAGGAGATCCTGGGTTCAAATCCCAGCAGAACCTCTCAGCTGTCTTGGCAACAGAGACAAAACGGATGTCGTTAGAAACTGATGCTTATTTTGTTTTCCAAATTCTCATCACAGCATGTTCAACACCTGCTGGTTTCCTGTCTCTTCCCTTCCATCCTCAATTGAGACTCAAATCTTCAAAACAAACATGTTACATAACCAGCCACAAAACTCTACTTTAAAGTAAAACATTTTTTTTCTAAAAAAGATAAAAGCAAACGTATCTCACATCATCAGAAACCGGTGATGTCATTAATGATGTCACAAAGGATCATGGTCCTGGAGGTCAGAAATAAAACTCATTAAAATAAACAATAGTAACTTTAGAAATCTTAATAAATAAATCAATAAAATCAAAACACATGAAAAAAGAAGATACTTTTCACTGCAGATTGAAAACATGGAAACTTCTCCAAGTAAATACTGGCGCAGTGAAGTAAAACACCAGAACACCTGTTTTGATGTTCTTGTTTTTATCATATTTTTCAGCTTTGAACTGGGAAACTAAACTGAACTGGTCCCATTTCAATAAAAACATCCAGATAATGTGGTTGATGTCAAGATGATCCCAGCATGTAGACGTTCACTGGACTGAAACTGGTCTGAAACTCTGCACATGATCAACTATTCCTTCCCAGGGATCGGACACAGATGTAGCAGAAGAAACCGATAATGGAAACGGGAAGAGGAAGACCACAAACACCCACAATTATTCTCTGGATAAAAAATATTCAAAACAAACATTTTATTTTCACTAGTTAATGTTGACATAATTATCATTTCTACGTCTGACAGTTTTAATGTATTTCAGGGACAAATGTGGGTTTTTCTCTCTTTAATGGAAGAACAGAAAGAAAGTTGTCCACATGTTTACATCTCTGTGGTCCCTCCTCTTTCTAATGTTGCTTTTTCTTCCTGAAGAGAATAGAGTCCTCCTGTGATTCACTTTAATAGTTTTCAAGAAGATCACATCTGACTAACTAAATGGTTTTTAAATGGATGGTCACGATTTGTCTAAGCAAAAGTAACGAGTTGGTGTCCAACAAATCAGGAGACTCTGACTCTGAGCTGGACGTCAGCGGAGAAAAGAGCCAAAACAGCAGAACATCCTACGATGTCCAGAGAGGTAGGGAGGGGTTCTGCACAGTCAGGACTCTGTGGATATTTGGTAGTCTGATGTGAAATCAGTCAACTGAGTAACCGAGCCAGAATGAGGCACATTTGTTTTTAGCTGTTGAGACTGTCAAGATGTGGATTCACAGCATTACATAGTTGCCATAGTTTTTGTGGAACATCAAGCCAAAACTAACACATCACATTATGCATTTAACTTCAGAAGACAGATGTTTGTCACCTGAAGACGGCCTCCACACAGTGGGGCACTCAGATAAGTTCATTCGAGTGTTCAAAGCAGAGACGGGAGACTAGCAGAGGATGATTTCGATCCATCGACATCTGGGTTATGGGCCCAGCACGCTTCCGCTGCGCCACTCTGCTGTCTCTGCTGCAACACGCAGGTGAACTCAACCTTTCCGTCTTCAGTGCAGTCCATCATTTCATTTTTATTTCACTCCAATTTTTTCTTCATGAGGTTCTTCTTCAATTAGTTGTATTCACAATTTCACCAGGTTCTTTTGGGATGAGTCTTACTTGCTGGGGTCCACCTGGGCCAGATCACCACTGCACTCAGACACCAGTAATTATGCAGAGAAGACCACAAACACTTACAAGTTCCAGTCTGGTTTTTTAGGGTTTTTTCTTTCAACAGTGGAGTCGTCCTCGGTCTTCTCCTGCGGCCACTGCAGGGAGGTCGGCAACCGTCTCACGGAGCCGAAACTTCCAGCACCTTCACGCTGCTATCATCTTCTCCACCTGCTTTCTAAAGGTCCAGGTGATGAGAGGGCTCGAGCCCGTCTCAGCCGTTATCAGGTGAACGGCGTGGAGCACCTCGCTCCATCACAGGGCCACACACACCACCACAACCAGCCACACCAGCTCCCACTCACTCCCACAGCTGATGAGGACGTTGATGTAGAATTCCTTAACTGGAAAAACTCGGCTTCTTTCACGGTTTTTGAGCATTTTTCTTGACAATCAGAGAATCCTGCTGAATTCAGCAGCTAAAATAAGAAATCATCTTCAACAGGTACCAGCCACAAACATTATACACTTTTACCAGTTTGGCAATAAGAAGAAGCTTTTGGGACATTTGAGGACAGTAAATGTCTGGACAGAGAAATTGGATGGTTTAAGATGGGATAACGGAAATCATATGTGTGGTAGAGGAAAATCCAACATTAAACATGGAAGGTGACCTCATGTTTCTCCTGTCCAACTTTTGCATTAAACTGAGCCTGGTCTCTCCTCGCCAGGCGCTCTTATAACATCACAACTGGATCGATACGACCAACATGTTTGACCTGCTGACCTGGGAAACAACACACAGTTTACAACAGACTTACTGACCTACGGGTGGGATGGGGGGTCACTGGTTCACATGGGACCTAAATGACTCCCAAGAATGACCGGTCCAACAACGTCCTCACATGTTTGGTTTTTCCTGTTCTTCCCAGAATGTGGACGTCTACTGTCCTCAATGTCCCAACAGCAGCTTTAATGGCTGAAACATCCCGCCAGTCTGTTGGGAATGAAGCATCATTGAAATGTTTTCAGGAGCAGAGAAAAAGAGTCCAGTCAGCTTGTTTTTCAGAGCGTTGGACAATAAACCGAATGGTCCTGTTTGACGGCGTCTGGGAGAAAGTTTAAGTTCCCAGAAGAAGCTCCTGCATCCGTGGGGAGAAAGTCCCCGTCTCAGTCATGATGGTTTCTGGGTAGTGATGGATGGGAGAAGAAGCAGCACATCTGATGTAAGGAGATGTTCGGAGCGCCGTTGAACGTTCTCTCAACACAGTTTTAACACATCGTCCAAATATCATGTTTAATTCACTGATTTGACTTTTGTTCATGTCATTTTTTATCTTTAGCTGCACCTTGTCATAAAGGTTAAGATAATCATACTGATAATAAAGAAGGAAATGCTGCTTTAATATTTATATTTATAAATCTAAATACCTTCACATTTCTACCTAAAGTAAATTTCAAGCAAACTTGTTCAACATTTTATTAATATAATGACATGTGAAGGATAAATCCACATTCAAAAGTGGTCACAGAAGCACTTTGAACAAGAAAACCTGTCTTCTATCATGATGTCCTATAATACATCATCTGTCCTCATTTACTTCTTCCAAGTCATTTGTAACTGATGACTGAACCAGCAGCGTTGTGTTGTGAGTTTTCATTAAACTCTGGAAAGACAGCGCCACCTTCCAGCAGCACACTGCACTGGGAATACTGGGAATACTGGAGAGAGGAGTGAGTAGCTGCTTTTCTGTGGAAACCCACATTAAAACACATGTTACAAACCGGTGACAAAAGCACTTTCAGACAAAAAACACACCTGATAATGTTTGTCTTGTAGTCCTGGTGAGAAGTGACCTCCACGTTCCCTCCTCTGGTCCCTCTCACCACACGTGGACTGGAAGTGCTCGTGATGAGGAGCATCTCCATGTGTTGGTGTCAGCTGTGTGTGGAGCAACACCGACTTTGAAGCTCTGTCCTCTTTAGCCTCATTTACTCCACACTGTTTGAACTACCCACAAAGAACTTTTAGATTTGATCAAGCGTCATAAAATCTTCTACACTAACTGGTCAAACATGTCAAAGTCTTGCAACAATAACTGACCCTTGTTTTGTCATTATCAACCTAACCTAACCTTCCTGTCTACGTTGTGTTGTTTCCCAATTATAGGTCACAGACACGGCCAGGATGGAAGCTGCTGCTCTCTGCAGCATCAAAGAGGAGGAGTCTTAATGACACCACTGAGCAGTGGCTGTGTGATGTGGGGCAGTGGGCAGTCACAGGTGGAGGATTTATATTCATGCCATATGTTCGCTGTATGTGTTTAATTGTATCTACACTTTCTATCATGTGTATGAAACATGATTACTGCATTTCTTTGCTAATTGTTCTGTTTTCCTGATTTAAAATATAAATCAAAATACAGGAAACCTGTAAGCAGAGCATCAAGTTGTATCAGGTACCTGTCACTCAGGGGAATTAGCTCAAATGGTAGAGCGCTGGCTTTGCATGTGAGAGGTAGAGGGATCAATACCCTCATTCTCCACGTCCAAGTCTTGATGGTTCATCTGTGAAAACTGGAACAAGCGGGAAGTGCTTCTGGGACTGAAAATGCTCATCCAGCCATGTGGACTGTTAAAGCTCTTTTTTTATACAGATAAATGAAACAAGTTCAGTTCGAGTCACACAGGATGTGAAACAGGAGCGTAACGAGGATTTCTAGTGTCTCCTTCCTCACAAACCCCACACGTCTCATAAGATTGTTGTGTCACAGGACTGTCTGTCTGACCTTCTGTCAAGGAAACAATCTTGATACTTCCATCAGGACAAACCTGAGTGGACTCATCCTGACCTCACAGAGTGACAACCTCCATCACATACCAAAGAAAGAAGCTACCCTGCAACGACCGCTGCCCAAACCACATTGCATCCCCCCCCTCATGATTCTTCCTGCGGGTGGTGAGCCTACTGGAAGGTGGGCCCACGTTACCACTTCGGGCTGAGCCTGGCCGGGTCCCGTGGGCAAAGACCCTGCCACCAGGCGCTCGCCTTCAAGCCCCAGCCCCAGGCCTGGCTTCAGGGTGGGGCCCCGGTGACACCAATACAGGCGACGTAACGATCCTTGCTGTTGATCCGTTCATGAGGGAGTAGTGAACCGCTCTCAGTCTGGCCCGTCACCCATGACCTGCTTGCTATGGGAGACCCTACCAGAGGCATAGTGCCCCCGACAACAGGAGGGGACAAGAAGCCTCACAAATCTTATCAAAGCACAAACGACCTGTGTTACTTCTATGCAGAATACCTTCCGTATACTCCGACCAAATCAGTGCTGCAGCGTATTTTATTCCTACAAGAAACCTCACAGCAACAGCAGCTTAAGCAGCAGTTCTTCCATTCACACAAACATTTATCTGCACCAGTGTAGCTTTAACAGACATCAGACATGCAACATGCAGGTGGACTCAACCTGTTCAACCTCTTCATTATTTTTTTATTTCACTTTATTTTTCTTTTCATTTAGTTGTATTCTCAATTTCACCAGGTTCTTTTGAGATGAGTCTTACTTGCTGGGTTCTACCTGGGTGAGATCTCCACGATAGACACCACCACTTTCATGTCCACTTAAGATTATTTAAATGACTTAAACTAGTCTCAACTCAGGACAGAAGGTCAGATGCAGAGAACCAGCAGTGCTAAAAACTTGGAAACAAAGATTTCCAGCAATTTTCAACATCATCCCTTTTGTCTCTGTTCCCAAGACAGCTGAGAGGCTCTGCTGGGATTTGAACCCAGGATCTCCTGTTTACTAGTCAGATGCTTTGACCAACTAAGCCAGAGGGCCTCTGACTGCTGTCTTTTTTCTACCTGACCTCACAGAATAACTGGAAGTTTCTAACACAATTCCACACTTTTCATTTCTGTAAACAAAGAATTGTCTGCAACACCGACTGACATATAGATTAAAGGTGTAATGATGAGTAATGAACAACCAGTGAGTGATGTCAGTAACAACTGAACAATGAAACGGTTTAGAAACAGATGATAAGATGCTAAACCACAGAGGAAGAGTACGCTGGCATGTTTACAGATCACAAAATGTCCACAAGACGGGAGCCGAGGAGGGAACCAAAACCAGCACAGTTGACCTCTGCGGCCACCAGAAGACAAACATCAAGCACCAAAAGTCCAGGAGCCAGGAAGAGACTTCATGGCTCAAACTACACCGAGTATCAGGTAAAACCCCAGGAGGGAAAAACCCCGAACCACTAACTACAAAACAGAGAAAACAGGGAAGTAAAACACATCACAGTTCTGTTTCTGTTTCAGAGCCGGAGTCAGAAGATGAAAAAGACAGTTGATATCAGGGCATCTTATAAACACAAGGAACCACACAGCAACACAAGTTGACAATTGTTTGAAATTTCCGTAGCACTGATAATAAAAAATAATATAACCAAATGTTTTCATGTGACGACAAAAAATATGAATGGCCTGTGGGAATGACAGTAGTATGATGGTTACGGGTGAGGATGTGGGAGTGGCTGAGCTGACTGTCAATCAATCATATTAGAAATACATTTGTTGCTTTATATACATTTTCTTTACATAGTACCAAAAACATAAAATAAACCTTTAGAGTTTTCATGTATTTTGTATTGTTAACAAATACTACAGTGTTTGGACAAGTGTGTGTGTAAATGATGCACATTACATGATGTTAGTGACTCATATTGTGGCTTTATTACTACAGATAACTGTGCAGGGAAGCTTTCTAAAGCAACGACACTGCAAGGAGTCGAATCTTGTTCCATGTAACTGCAGGTCCAAAAACCAGTGTCGAAAAAACACGTGAAAACCAGACGATTTCCTTAAGAATTATGATGGTTCATTTTTGAGGCTCTTTATTTAATAATAATGATAATAATAGTGGTCATGTTAATTGTTAATGTTATTGATAATTGCCATTAAAGTATGCAACTGTTGTTTTTTTTCATTAATTTAGAATATAGCTGTACACTGAAACTTTTAGGAAAACGTTGCACTTAAAATACTGTAATTATAATTTAATAAATAAAATGAATATTTAGCACAATTTTGGAAGAGAGTGTAAAATTGTGATACTGTGTCTCTACATCACAGACATGACGTCGTGTTTCTGAATGACATTTAGGATTTATTAACACAGATAACTGTGCAGGACAAGCTTTCAAAAGCAAAGACACTGCAAGGAGTCGAACCTCGTTCCAATGAAATGGAAGTACCACTACCAGTGCCGAGTTGTAAAAAAAAAAAAGATATAAAAGAAATAAAAAAAAAAATTCCTTCTGAACAGGTTTGTTATTATTGTCCAGTTGTTACCAAGTGTAAGACGACAATTAATCTGAAAATACTTTGAGATGTTATTTTGACATACAAATATTGTTTAAAACGTCAGCTATGTTGGGTCAATTTCTTTCTTTTTTGTTAAAGTGGGAAAAACACGGAGCACCCAGAGAAAACCCACACAACGCAGAGGGCACATTCGGTAGCAGTCGCCGGTACTAAAACCTTTAACGGCTACTGTTTGTGAGAACTAAACCTCTGCGCTGCCCTTTGACCTGTTACAGTACGCTGTTCTTATCCAGTAACCAATTTCAAGTTATTCCCCTCATCAGTGGCCATCCTGTCGTCCTCTGCGTACCTGGACTTTTCCACTCTGTGTGCGTTGGACTCTTGCAAACCTGCAATCATTTGTCTACACTCACCGAGCTCCTGTTCACAGGTGCGTCTGAGTTTGGTTTCATCACTCAAAGCATCTCTCAACTTTTCATGTTCATTGTAGTATTTTTCACAGTAACTCTCTACCTCCAGTTTCTCATTTCTTTCCTGAGCTAGAAGAAAACCCTTCTTTTGCAGCCTTTTGTTCATGACCTTCAACTGCTTTCTCAGGTAGTTAATCTCCAAATCAGATTGTTGTGTGTGAATGTTCTCCTGGGATTCCTTCCCATTTCCAGAACTAGGTGGCGGATTTTGTGGTACCTGAACCTCACTGAGGACATCAAGTTGGCGGTTTGACAAGACGTTTGGTTCTGAGACCTTTTCAGGAGGAAGATCATCAGTTTGAACGAAGGCATTGATTTTTACAACAGGTATCAGTTCTTGTGCTTTTCCTGTGACAGAGGACTTCTGGACCTCAGCACTCAGCTTATGAAACTGGACGTTGAGCTCTGCCACCTTTGAACCAAGAAATACCACCATCTCGTCCTTTTCTTTCAGTTTGGTGGTGAGTTTAAGAACATTAGCGTCCTGTTCTTGTAACTGCACTTTCAGGTTATTCCCCTCATCAGTGGCCATCCTGTCGTCCTCTGCGTACCTGGACTTTTCCACTCTGTGTGTGTTGGACTCTTGCAAACCTGCAATCATTTGTCTGCACTCACGGAGCTCCTGTTCACAGGTGCGTCGGAGTTTGGTTTCATCACTCAAAGCATCTCTCAACTTTTCATGTTCATTGTAGTATTTTTCACAGTAACTCTCTACCTCCAGTTTCTCATTTCTTTCCTGAGCTAGAAGAAAACCCTTCTTTTGCAGCCTGTCGTTCATGACCTGCAACTGCATTCTCAGATAGCAAATCTCCAAATCAGTTTGTCGTGGATTTTGTGGTTCGTCTTCCTTGTCTTGGCTCCTGTGATCGATCCCTTCAGCTTCAGTTTTTGAATCAAACTCTTTTATGTTGTTTAAAGGGACTTCTTCTTTCTTTTTGCATCTGTTCTTCTCTTCCTTTTTTACCTCAAAGACCAGCTCAGAGGTCCTGTCTGGTTCTGAACCCTTTGTTTGTGCGACCGGTTTGTCCTGTGGAGGTGAGTGCTCCGTTAGTTTGTGTAGATTGTTGTTTTCAGGAGGTTCACGCTCTTCTGCTGGACAGAAACAGGACCGTCTCTGTTTGATTTAGTTCACACAGTGACCTGGTGCAAAGTAGGCGGTTCAGTTCTGCCAAAAGTTCCTGATGCAGATACTGAGGTCAGAGTGAGTGAGGGGGGGGGCGGAGGAAGAGCAGGGAGAGTGTTCAGCTTCCTGACGGCCTGGTGGACGAAGCTGTCCTTCAGTCGGCTGGTTCTGGCTCGGAGGGTCCGCAACCTCCTCCCTGATGGCAGCAGACTGAAGAGGCTGTGTGACGGGTGGGTGGGGTCTCTCACAATGCTGAGGGCTTTGCGAGTCAGACGGGTCTGTAGATGTCCTGAAGTGAGGGGAGAGAGACACCAACGATCTTCTCAGCTGCTCTCACTACACGTTGGAGAGACTTGTGGCAGGTTGCGGTGCAGCTCCGTACCACACGGTGATGCAGCTGGTCAGGATGCTCTCGATGGTTCCTCTGTAGAAGGTTACCTGATGGGGGCCGGGGCCTTGGCTCTTCGCAGTTTGCGGAGGAAGTAGAGACGCTGCTGTTCCTTCTTGGCGAGTGATGCGGTGTTAACAGTCCAGGAGAGGTCCTCTGAGATGTGGACACCCAGGATCTTGGTGCTGCTCACCCTCTCCACAGCAGCACCGTTGATGGTCAGAGGAGCATGCTGGGTGTGTTGTCTCCTGAAGTCAGCAACAATCTCCTTGGTCTTCTCCACGTTCAGGGAGAGATTGTTGTCGCTGCACCACTCAGCCAGGCGGCTCACTTCGCTCCTGTAGTTTGACTCATCGTTGTCGTTGATGAGACCCACCACAGTCGTGTCGTCCACAAACTTTATGAAGAGGTTGGAGCTGTGCATCGGTGTGCAGTCGTGGGTCAGCAGGGTGAAGAGGAGGGGGCTCAGCACACATCCCTGGGGGGCCCCTGTGTTCAGTGTGATGTTCAGTGAGTTGTTTCTTTTTCATTTACAACATTTTGAGGTCTGTAGAAAACTGAATCAGTGCATGAAAAATGGCATCTTTAAGTGTTCCTCAACAAGGATGTGAACTTGAACCTGTTGACCTCTTCAGGTGAAGTACAAAGACAAGTATGAAAAGGCAAAGAAATGATCAATAACAAGTTTATTTTTGTCTTACTTTATAATTATCTTTTGATAAATGAGCATGAATTTCTAACATACTATTAATGATTATTGCCTTTTCTGCAAAGTCCGTTTATGGATTATGACCGCAATCATACTGCCTCATACTGTTTTTGTTATATGTGGATCACAGGATGCTGTATTCACCTCTCTCTCACACTGAAATGCATCTTGTTCAGTTGGATTAAATTAACACCACTTTACTAAATCTTCAGACTTCCTGTATAGTTCAGATTAAATTTCTGATATTAAATCATGTCAGATGCAGTGCAGTCAATGAGATGCATTCCAGTGTCATGTAAAAGTTGCATTTGGACTCACATGGAAACAGATGGGGTGTAAGGGAGCATCCCGGCTGCTGCCTCGTTTGGTTTGACTCAGAAGAACCCCAGTGTTGGGTTGGATAACCAGGACAGCAAACCTGGCACTTATCTGGGTTCTGTTGATCCAAAACGACCTCTTACAGATATCATAATATGAATAATAAGAATTGTGTTTTGTTCCTAATCTTCCAAGCAAACTGCAGATATCACATAGCCCTACTATCTGGAATTGATCAGGAAAATGGGAAATGTGTCAGTGCATGGAAAAATGATCATGTTAAGAGGTTTGACAATGGTTATTTCTATTGTATTGAGCAAGGTAAAGGAATTAAGTTGCATTTCAGTTCTTAACATTTCATACAAGCATGTTCAAAGTGATTAAAAAAGTATATTTACGTGTTAAGAATCTGCGTTACTAATCTGTTTGTATACAATGTGAACTGTAAACGATGTGTTTCCTCTTGTTAAAGTTTCCACTGTTAAGAAGTCAGTAAATCTGCATCTCTTTTGGTGTTCCTTCATTTTCCGAACTTCTCCACTAACTTTTACATGTATGTTGCCCGGGTAGGTGACGTACAAGGAGAAGTTCGATAAGGAGGTGAAGGGAAAGAGACACAACATGATCTGAAGGAGAACAAGATTTACAAGACTTTGAAGGAAGCCACTGAGCTGGCTAGTGAGGTAGGTGCTCATGAATCTTTTTGTTGACATGTTTTACAACTTACTCGTTTCTGTGACAACAGGACAGAGGTGTGGATGCTTTGTAGTTTATGTTTGCAGCTTGAAAGTCAGATGAATGTATTAAGTACATCAGTGAGAATCCATGACCCACAATGCTCTTTCAAAATATGTCCAGATTTGTCTCCTCCTCCTCCTCCTCCTCCTCCTCCACCTCCACCACAATACAAGATACTTATATTATGTTAAATAGCTTTGTTCTGATCACCTACAGGTGAAGTACAAGGGTGATCTGAAGAAGATCCACCAACCTGTGACCATGTCTGAGTCTCTGTCCATGCAGCACAGCCTGAGCACCAGAAACTGTCCAGTGACGTAAGATTCTCCTTTAAGCCATTAACCCTCCCTCTCTCCCATTCAGTCAGTTCAGCTTCAGTTCACCTTGTGTGGCTGCTTGAAACAGCCCGGAGCTCCGTCATCCTTCAGTCAACATACTGTAGTGTGATCCACTGACTGCAGATTTATCCAATAAACACCATCATCTAGATGTTCATCACCCCTTGACCTCATCTGGTAGTGATCCTTTACCCCCCTCACCTGGGACCAACTCATAATGCAACTTTTTATAACTTCTAATGTCTCACTTTTTCTTTTTGTGAATTGGACAGAAGTGTCTTTTATTAATGATCACTTAACCCAACATCTCCTTGTCCTTCTCCATTGATGTTTACATTGATTCTTCCATACGTTCTAGTCAGTATCTTTTGTTTTCTCTGACAAATATGAGCCTTTTTGTGCTATGTAATGGATAAAAGTAACTCCAGACTGGCTCTTCTTCGTATTTGCTGTACTGAACTGTCTTACTTTACTGGGAATCCCATGTAGTCCTGCTACAAGAATAAATTTGAGGAGAGTAAGGGTCACTACCACATGATTCCTGACACACCAGAGCAGCTCCATCTCAAGGAGGCCTCTGAACTTCAGAGCAACGTAAGTGGTTCAGACTGGTTCAGTCAACAAACACTTCACCAGACAAACACACCGCTGTGGGTTCATTCACAAGTCCTGTCAAACGGATGTATGTAGGCCTGGTCTACAGGTGGTCACATAGTGGAGGGTGCTGCTGTATTTACTGATGATTTCTGTGGCTGAATAGGCTGAATAAGGACGAGAGTGGCTTAGCAGCATAAAACAATTCCACTTAAATCATTTTGAATGAGTCAAAGCAAACAGCAGATCTCACACAACAATGTTTAAGATTTACTAAAGAATTTACAAGCTGCAATATTTTATTTATTTTTTTTAATAAAAACTGATATACAAATAAATATTGATTGATTGAAAAAGGGTGTGAACCATTTTGGCCCTCTGGGGCCCTCTGGTGATACCAAATTTCCATGAATGTCCATAAAAGGAAAGTTTATTAAAACGGTTGTTAATTTTTCAAACATGTCTGAGTTGCATAATAATAAAGAAAAGATGTTTTCACATCTGTCTGCAGATTTCAATCTTACTTTCAGAGCTGAAACAACTGCGCTACATCTCACAGTTTCTCCAAAACGCATATGTAGGACCTGCATTTGCAGTGCAACATAGACTGTTGCTCGTAAAGCTGGAATAATTTTGTTTTCAGAAACATTCCTCTTTTATTCACAATCATTTCATGAGAAGATGTCAAAAAAAGTGCCTTACTAACTTTGTGGATGGATAATGGAACTATGTGCACCGTTGCAGGTTAAATACAAGGAGAAATATGAGAAGGAGAAGGGCAAAGCCATGCTGGACTTTGAAACAGCCACATATGTGACTGCTAAGGAAGCCCAGCACATGCAGAGTCAGGTAAATACTTTTGTTGTGCACCCCTGTGATGCTGCAGGTGGCTACAGGTGCAGGCCTCCCTCCGGATCCAGACACTCTTAGGTGCATCCTCCTGCTTGTGTTGTGTTACCTCCTGTTATTTATTCATATGCTTGTCCAATGTAAGGCTGTTGTTTATATCACACTTACAGAATGTGTCTGGACGTCATAAAAACATTTTACACGTCTTCTAAAGTCATTCAACTTCATCAAAGCTGTGGTCCATTATCTTTTTAGCTACAATGTCTTGTGATTCATTTATTTATTTTGTTACTATTTCAATCTGAGTAATCATTACATCCTGTTTATTAACCAGCTCTGCTTAGAACAGAAACTAGTAGAAGCCAGTGTAAAATGTTTGGAAATGAGACTCACCCAGTTGCTTGTGTGTTGTTTCCTGATGATGTGACAGCTGGTAAAGTATCAGTCTGATCTAGTCTCATCTGTGGAGCGTCGAGTGGAGACCAGAACCAAGGTCAAATACCTCCAGTTCATGTATTTATTTAGATAATTAATGTCTCTTAAGTCCTACATTGTGCACACAGACTCAAATATGGAATGAAATATCACCGTCTATCCATATATCACCCATATACACAGAAGTCTAATTGGACTACCAATGATAGTTACTATTGTATCCTGTCTTGTACCTTTGACGGTGTCTCTATGTCTCTATTCTTTCTTATTTCTTGCTCTACCCGGCTGGCCTTCGGCAGGAGGGTCCCCCCTCATGATCCAGGTCCTGGTCCAGGTTTCTTCCCTCTTAAAGGGGAGTTTTTCCTGCCACTGTTTGGCTTAAGGTTTTTCTTCCACTAGGGAAGTGCCTGCCGTTGTTTATGTAATAATCACTCAGGGGTCGTGTTCCGGGTCTCTGGAAAGCGCCTAGAGACAACTTGTGTTGTAATAGACGCTATATAAATAAAATTGAATTGAATTGAATTGAATAACCTCTCACATAATCAGAGAGCGTTCTCCCATTTGTGTTAATTCCCTGAAACAAAAATATACTTATTTACTTACGACTTATTACTACTTATTTAGTCAACATGTATTTCTCATGGCCCACATATGTTTTGCCTGCATAGGCTTAGTACTTGGCCCTCTGCATGGACATGCTTGCTAGAAGTACATTGCTGTGGAAAAACACTGCAAGAACTGAACTGTAAATTCAAAGTTAAAAGCTTGTTTGCACATGAAAATAGACCCTTTTATTCCCCAACGTTGACACCATTACCTGAGTTATTACTAAAATGTCTGTAAAACGCTTTGATCAAAATACCTCAGCAATACAGCTAAAAGAGTTGAGACATTTACCGTTATTCTGTAGTAATACTGTAATAGTAGTATTGGGACCAATAAAAGGTGGATCTGAACAACGTTGTGAGAGCTTGATGATAATTTTATGAATAGCTTTAATAGTTATATTGTTGTGGATGCTGAAATTGCTCAACCTAAAGATTTAGAGCTGATTTTCAGCAGAATGTCGTCACCTTCATTAACATGATGTCCCCACATCAAACTAGTGTACTTAGTCTTACAGTTTGCACGATAAAAATGTTGTTTACCTGCATTTGATTTTCAATTTTCATTAAAAATAATTTATTACTTATTGCAAATTAGTTCATAAATGTTTGTCTTATGTCAAATGCATTTTTTGTCTAATTAGCAATTTTTGAATGTAATTATTAACAATAAAGCTGACTTTTTTTTGCTTTTTTATCTCAATCATGTGCTCATATATAGTTTGTAAAATTAGGAGTTTAAAGACTGGGACATTTCACTGCTATGTTATAACAGTTTATGTCACTAACAGACAATCATCCACCTGATATTGTCAGATGGGTTTTGTCCTCACGTTAGCCAGCAGGTCGACATCTGGAGTTTATTTTGATGCTGACTGACTTATTCAGTAGTTTACATTTTGGAGACTTCCTCACATTTGTCTAAATATTTGCATTTTAACACAAGTTCAAGTATGATTTTTCCTGCGGGACTGTGCAGTGATGTTTATTGTCAGGTAGCTGGTTGTCTTGTAGGTTCCAAATGATGAAGGGTCACGACCAGAAAATCACATTATAGGAAGATCAAGTCAGGACGTAGTAACTTTTACTAACCGTGGTTTGCTTTGTGCAGCAGTGTGTCCAGGATGTAGCAGCTTCTAATTATTCAACACTTACATTCAAGTGTATTAACTTTTGATTTGTATTTTATGTTTTGTATTTCTGTGTCTCTTAAAAAAAACAACAAAACAATCACATACATACATGACACTACAAACAGTAGATATAAAAGTATTACTGTTGTAGAGATGTAAGTGTCACGTGACAGGCTTCATGTCTGCGGCCTTTAAATTGCCTTCCCTATTCATAAGTGTTTCTTTTCTGTGATATTTTTGTCTCAAATTTATGACTTAACCTCAAGGGTGGCTGGGTGGTTAGTGCTGTTTCCTCACAGGAATAAGGTTCCTTGTTCAAATTCCAGCAGGAGCCTTTCCGTCTGAAGTTTACATGCTCGTCCGGTGACTTTTCTCCAGGTCGTCCAGAACACTGTTGTACTGCATTTAAATGTGTTGTGGGATGTCATTATGGTCCATGTCTCCAAATCAGTACAGAATTATCTTTGCATGCTCTGGCGGGCCAAGTAAAATGAGGAGGTGGGCTGGAGTTTGACATGTTTGCTGTGCATCAATATGTAAAGGAGGAAAACAAGAAGATAAATGAGCCCAAAGTGGGCGTGTACCAGCACCACGAGGAAACCAGACAGCATTGTAGCAGAAACTCATCAGACCAACTGTCCAGCACAGCAGTGGAGGCCAACGGGCTCTGATTTATAAGGTATTTGCTTTATATTGAAACCTTCTGCAGTCAGTTGATTTTTCACACATACAAGGACACAAACACAAAAACACAGGATTTCAAGAAGATATACCAACTTTTACACATGACTGCACATTGTTTTTCTGCATGTTTCATTTATTTTTAAAGTCAGAAAACAACTGCCAAAGCTGAGCTCAATAGAGACAGTTACTGAATTACTGTGAATTAATTATAGTCACAAAATGGTCAAGAAACAGCAGAAACTTCCTTTTTCACAGCAGAAATCTTCAGCCTGCAGACGTCAGTAGCATTTCTGTCACGGTGAATGTTGAGAAAAATAGACTCCAAAATACATAAATTAAAGATTAAAGTAATCAAATATTCCTGCAAATGAAACTGAAACAGATTTTCCAACATGAAAAACTCTTCTTTAACATGCCTCCATTTGTATGTAGGATACATATGATGAATTTAAGACAATGACTGAAACGTCCTTTGCAGCCTTGAACATTTTTTTCAACAGGAAATTATTATTTGTAAAATAATGATGAAGCAGAGCAAGTTTAATTCATTTGAGATCTTAGTATCTCTTACTTGGAGTCTGTCACCATGGTAACCGACTCTGTGACGTAAACCTGGTCAAGAGCAGGTTTACTTCAAGATACTTCAAGACACTGATGACGGCTTTACTTTCTGTCTCCTGCACTTCGTGAAGCTTAAAATTAAAATTACATTAGAAAGTGAACCAAACAGAACTGTGAGACAAATGGCCCGATTCAAACAGCACCCCCACCCCTCCACCTCCCGTTTTTCATCCCAGGACTGCACCTACATGACGCTGAATATGGAAAACAAAATACATCTACATGCATTTGCATTGGTGTGAAACAGTGGTCAAATATTTGAAACGGGCCTGCGTATTCACTCGCTCTACAGTTTTCTCTGATGTCAACTCTCCTCTTTTGCTGCAACAGTTGTGTTGCACTTATGTCTGAATATATGCTGATATTTATTATGTGACTGCACTAATATGTTTTGCTCTAGGTGCACTGAGGTGACTCCTGCCCGATGTCTTCACATAAACTCGGTACATGTTGACTAGAGGACCTGGAGGTTGCAGGCAGAGTTTGGGTGGGAAAGAGGTGACGGTGGGTGGAGCACAACAATCATCTAATGTTTCTGAACTACAGAGGACACAGAGAAGCTTGAAAGGGAGAGCACTGACCAACAACAAAGGTGACACTGAATTAGTGCTGAAGGTCAGCACATCTGGACCTTTTCATTATAAATCCAGACTTTGCTGATGAGACCAAAATAAATAAAATTAGTGAGAGACAACCACTGTTTGTGTTCAGATACCTGAAAATAAACATATATATATATATATATGGACAAATTTGTTGGTGCCCTTCTGTTATTTACATAAAAACAAACAATCATCGCTGAAATAACTTGAAACTGACAGAAGCAATAATATGTTAGTTTAGTGTCCTAACTTTCCTCATCCTGCATTTTAATTGGTCTCTCAGATCTGGACCGCTGACCAGCCGTCACTAGTTCCAGTATAATGACAGGAAAGGATCAGTAGTGAGGAAGAACAGGGGAACCACCAGTATCTCTGTAACTTGTAATGCACTTTGGTCGACCACTGCTGTTTTAAATGTGTTTTATAAATGAACTTTGACTTGACCTAAGATGACAAAGATGATATGACAGGTTTCTTGGCCTTCCAGCTTTATTTCTAAATATGAGATCTTAAGTAGATCAAAACTGTTTCTAAATATTGTTGGCTACAGCAGTGGGTGATAAGAGGTGAAAACTGTTTCTCTTTGCATTTAAAGATCACTTAACACATGCATGTTACATTTGTGCACCACTCTGGACGTATACCAACGTTTCCTTGTCCATGAGGTAAAGATGACCTCCACCTAGAGCCTCTTTTCTTAGATAAATCCACCAACAGTCACCAAGAAAGTCCTCCACTGCTTTTTAGTAGTCTTGATGTAAACTTTGACCTTGAGGAATGAACATCTTCCACCTTGATCTCTTTATAAATACAATTTTCCACCAAAAGGTCCACACAGTCTACACTTTTCTTTGTCTTGAAACAAAGGTCATCTGTGGTGCATCTCATTCTCCTGGTTGTAAAAGACTAAAGTATAAATGCCCTCCTGGGATGATCAGTTTTGACGTAGATAGTTCGTTCAGGATTAAAATGATAATAGAAGATGGATGGATGGATGGATGGATGGATTAAATAAAGCAATAAATATGTGTATTAGTTACTGTGTACAACCCATACAACCTACAATACAATGTGTAAACGCACGAGTTGCCAACCTTTTGTGCCGTCTCCATCTTTGAGGAAAATGATGAAATACTATGTTCTTTTTCAATGATTATCACATGCAATTCATCAAGTACTTGTGAATGTTGGAACACGCTCACTTATAACAAACTTTACCTTGTGAAAGTGTATAATATTTCATGTGAACAATATAACAACTATTAAATATGGTTCTTGAGCTGATAATGAACTAAAATGTTCTTCCAGTTCAAGTCTTCAATCAAACTTAAGGTTTTAAATTATTTTTTTAATGATACAGGGGTGAATTACCTTCTGGCCTAAAACCTCAGATGGAGTCTGAGTCTTCTTACCTGCTCGGTGGACAGGTTGCCTCCATGCCAGCTAATGTTCTGAAATGTGAGCTGAGACTGACCTGCGTGAAATCAGAGGAAAACATTTCATTCTGGAGAAGACCACCTTTGATCTGCTCAGTTTCCAGAGTGCTGCTGAAAGAAGATGCAAAGCAGGGAAAAATATGACCCCTGAACAAACACTCTTAAAATAAAGCTGTTAAATGTGGTACAACATTTCTATTTTCACTCAATAACAGGCAGAAACTGATTAACAGTATGATATTTATAACATCCAATAATATGTAGTAGATATTCACACACACAGAACAAACATATTCACTTGTTTACATTTGTCTTTTTGCAGTTTTTTATTTATTTATTTGAAGATATTTGGCAAATATCATTGAAATGGGGCTGGAAGATGTCACCCGTCATAAAACGGTGAAGAGATCCAGAACAATCATCACACTGAAATGATGCGTTTCAGCACCGTTTCCTGGAAGAATCAACCTGAACCTAAAGCAGGTCCAGAGATGTCCTCACCTCCAACCTCAGGTGGGTCACAACCAGCTTCTCCATAACCTTCAGCACATGTGAGATGAGGGAAACTGGTCTGCTGACTGGTTTCTGCAGGTGAGGTGGTGTTTCCTGCGTTGGCGTTTCAGCCTCAGGGTTGTTGCATCACTCCCTTCCACCTGACATGAACAACTCCAAGCCAGGTGAGATGGAAAATAGGATGGTTTGACAACACAGTTAGTTGTTTCCTTGAAAGCAAAAGAGGTCAGTAACAATTACAATTTACAATGAAGACACCAAAACTAAGCTGAATTACAAAGGAAATAATAACGAGTGAGTCCGAGATGATGCGTTTTACTTGAAGGGGAACTAAAAAGGATGAAGTAAAGGAATCTAATACTTTGTACTGTCTATAAGAACTTTCACTGTTTTTTTGGATTGTGGGACAAAAACTGGAGCACCCACAGAAATCCCAGTTGGCTTCTTATTACAAATAGGGTTTAGTAATGTCTAAATTTTTTTTTTTTTTTTTTACTTTGGGAGGAAACCAGAGCACCTGGAGAAAACCCAACATTTTTAAAAGTAAAATTTCATTTCAAATTGAACCAAGTAGGATTCCAGTTTTAAAAGAAGTCAGGGTCCGGTGTTCTAATACAACACATGACGGTCTTTTCCATACATTTTAGCACTGATGAAAAGAATCTGGAGATCCTGCTCTTCTTGCGTGGTTTTCTTTTTATCTGCAATTGGATCCTAAGACATATAAGAACGGCGTTATCAAAAGATGGATCATCTGATGCCATTGCAGCCGGCAACAGTTGTTTTGGGGAGCCAAACTTCTTGATAAGGTCCTTAGCTAAAACACGTGCAAGATCTTTAATATTTTTATCCACTATTTCATGTTGTGGTGACTCCATTTCAGGCATCACGATACACAACAGACGCTCAAATATAGTATCTAATTCTAAATTCTCAACAGACGGCCTCTTTTCCTTCGAGTATTTTGAAAGAAGTCTTAGAAGTAACGTTGCTACAAGATGATCGCTCAAACTCTCAGCTTGGGAGATTGAGCTATCAAATTTCTTCTTTTCAAAATGATCAGAGGAAGAAGATAAGCTGTCCTCTGACAATAGGATCTCATCTGATTTTGAAGCCATGTCATCTATATTCAATTGCTGAATTTTCCTTACAATCTCTTTATAATCATCATCTTGGTCGCTGAATTTAGTGACATAATCGGGAGGTGATACAGTCTTTGCAGAAGATGCTGAAGGCTCAACTTCAACAACATTATTGTCCTGGCGTATTTCAGTATATTCATGAGGAACTGATGCAGTTTCTACGATAGAACGTGTTGAAGACTGGACCTTTGAACCTTTTGATGTCACTGTTATGTCATCGTGAGGACCTGATGTAGTCCCCACAATAGAAGGTATTGAAGATTGGATCTCTGAACTTTTTTTAGTCACTGTGAATTCATCATAAGGACCTGATATTGTCTCTATAATAGAAGGTGTTGAAGACCGGTTCTCTAAATCTCTTTTTACTTTTTTTCTCTTTAAAACTTTTTTAGTCACTGTGACTTCATCAGAAGGACGTGATAAAGTCTCTACAGTAGAAGATGATGAAGACTGGATCTCTAAATCTTTTTTGACTCTTTTTTTCTTTAAAACTTTTTTTGTCTCTGTATAATGAGGATGGGATATAGTCTCTGCAACAGAAGGTGTTGAAGACTGGATGTCTGAACCATCATGAGGACGTGATAAAGTCTCTACAGTAGAAGATGATGAAGAATGGATCTCTAAATCTTTTTTGACTCTTTTTTTCTTTAAAACTTTTTTTGCCTCTGTATAATGAGGATGGGATATAGTCTCTGCAACAGAAGGTGTTGAAGACTGGATGTCTGAACCATCATGAGGACGTGATAAAGTCTCTAAAGTAGAAATTGTTGAAGACTGGATCTTTGAACCATCATGAGGACGTGATAAAGTGGCAGTTGCAGCTGATCGTAACTTTATAGTAACATCTTCAGAAACTTCTTTGGGTGGTTTTAACATTCCTGTCAAGAAGTTTTTTATGTCTGTCAGCGCTCCAGTAACTCTCTCACTATAGGTTGCTTCCACTGACACCTTCATCACCCACAGTATTATTTGCTGTAGGAACCTCTCCACTGCATCCTCTGTAATAGCGTACATCATCTCAGGAGCAATGTCGCTTTCATCCAGCATGCTTCTGACTTTACAAATCACGGAGTCTGACAGCGATTTCCCCAGCCTATTAGGAGGCAGCTCATATGTGCAATCAGGCATCCATTGACTGCAAAGTTTGTGAGTCAGCTCCTTAGAAAACATCTTGATATGATTGAGGGATGTGATGGTCTCATAGCTGAGCTCTCCCACGTTGCTTGACTCTTTGATGGATCTATAGAAATTGAGGATATCCAACTCGAGTGTGTCAAAATTCAAGGGAAAATATTTCTGCGCTATTACATTGATCTTTGTCTTCTTGTCCAATAAACCGTCTGATTGGATATTTTCAGGCACATTACCTGGTAAATTTAAGACGTCTTCCCCGAACTGAGGAGGACTTGAGCTGCGTTTAATGCTTACGATGAATTTGTTGTGTTTTGTTTCAAATTCATCTCTCAGCTCTGAATTCATATTTTCAAATTGTTTCCTGGCAAATGTCAATAACTGGTGTTCAAGATCCTTGGAACATGTGGTGTTTAAAAGGAAATAGTTTTTAACCTCACCGACCACCACGCCCATGTCAAAAGTTAAAGATGAGATCTTTTTAGATCTGCCAAAAAAGATCTTCTTTCGACTTTTAAGATTTTTCATGAGCATGCCGACGATTTTAGTCGCTGCTCTCTTTGTTTGTGTAGCAGAAGTGACGGGAAGTTCAAAAATACTTTCATCCTCTAATGCGACGTTTTGTGACTCCGTAGCCCATTTTGTGAGGATGTCAGCGATTCCTTCGATGGCCCGAGGGACATTTATGGGAGATTTTCCACCAGAAGGCCCTGCTTTGCACATGCAGTTGAGCTTCAGCAAGTTCACTTTAATGCATTTTGCTGCTTGAGACACCATGCGGCCAAGACGCTTTATATTTGAGATAAAGCCCGTCACGTAACAATCTACGTTGAATCCCATGTCGTCACTAGTGGATTTAGCAACACTAATGCAAGATTTGACCTTCTCCTCAATTTCCTGTTCCACCAATTCTGTCAGCTCTTCAGCAACTTCAATTTGGTCCACTGGGATGTTGAGGAGCTGGGAGATACTTTTGGGTAGGGACTCTCCCAGCTGAGGCTTGATGGTATCGATAGATGTGAACTCTCTTATGTGTTGTTGCACCATTGGCAGGAAAACCCTCAAAATCTCTGCTGACACGGTTTGTACAATTTCACTTATCATGTCAGCAAGAACAGATTGTATGTCCGGGTGCAGTTCTCCAGCTGCCATCATGGCCCATTGTGTGGGTGTAAGCTTGTTTAAATATTTCTCAATAATAGGTTTTAGGCTCTCCTCTGAGACCAGATAAGTTTTTTCTTGTTGTCGTTGCATTTTTGGTTGTTCAAGTTTGTTTGGAGTGTACCTGCAATGGATCTTGCTGCGTACTCTTGCTTTTCCAAAAGAGAATGAAAACCTCTCAGGGACCCACGTATATATATAGATCCTTGTATTGACGTCACCAAAGAACGTGCGTCACGCGCTGGAACGCACTTGTACGGATTGTCACGTGTTGACTGGATGAGGAAATCAACTCAACGAACGATTTTCTCATCCAGTCAACACGTGACACGGGATTCCGAAGGAAGCGACTGCCGGGAGCTCCCCAGCTGTTTCGGCGGACAACGTGACGTCATCCGTTTCCGAACTCAGCTTCGGTCGTGTTCGTTAGTCGGTTGCCTCCAAGCGCGAAACCATCTACTGGTGTGAACTCTTTGAATATGTGCAGCCTACTAAAGACGTTTTCATTCAGAATATTTAAATTAATTATTCATGCATTTTGTTTTGGCTACATTTCGTTTATATGTGCTGGCTATTTACTCTGAGTTAGATTTTGAAATCTCTTGTATTAATTCATGCACAGTTGAAATCATTTCATTGAAGAACAGTGAATCAATCCCCATTCTATTACAATATATGAACTCTTTTGGGAAGATCTTTGGGTACAACATAATATACATATAACATAAATTGGGACAAGAGCGAGTTTATACATTTAGCTGGCCATTTTACAAATGGTTTTCTGAGCAACCTACCTCTGCGCAGCAGTTTTACGACTCAACACAAGAATACGTTACACACACACAGTTGTTGATAACATAAAAATAAACACTGTGCATGATGTGCACCAGCTGAACTAATTCAATTTCATTCATATAGTAAAAGTGTTGGGACATTTTAATAGTCTCGCTCGTCTCTTCTTAGTATTTGAATAGGAAATGTTTAAATTAAGCGATTTTGAAGAACAATTCCAAAAATTGTCAAGTTAAGTGACAAAGAACTTTAACACTGATAAATATAACTACCGGTATTTAATTTATTTTTAATTTTATAATTCCATGATGACAGCCTCCCCTGACTCCTTGAATTACTTTTAGAAGGATGTTGGGTTGTTTTTTTTACTGTGGGAGGAAACCAGATCACCTGGGGAAAAAAACTACATTTTTAAAAATCAGGGTCCGGTGTTCTAATACAACACATGACGGTCTTTTCCATACATTTTAGCACTGATGAAAAGAATCTGGAGATCCTGCTCTTCTTGCGCGGTTTTCTTTTTATCTGCAATTGATACCCAAGACATATAAGAATGGCATTATCAAAAGATGGATCATCTGATGCCATTGCAGCCGGCAACAGTTTTGTTGGGGAGCCAAACTTCTTGATAAGGTCCTTAGCTAAAACACATGCAAGATCTTTAATATTTTTATCCACTGTTTCATGTTGTGGTGACTCCATTTCAGGCATCACTATACACATCAGACGCTCAAATATTGTATCTAATTGTGATATCTGCAGTGACGGCCTCTTTTCCTTCGAGTATTTTGAAAGAAGTCTTAGAAGTAACGTTGCTACAAGATGATCGCTCAAACTCTCAGCTTGGGAGATTGAGCTATCAGATTTCTTCTTTTCAAAAATCCCTTCAGGTAATTATTTTTTTAAATGATAAGAGGAAGAAAACCTTTCCTCTGAGGATGGTGTCTCATCTGATTTTGGAGCCATGTCATCTACAGTCAAATGTTCTACTGAAGTGGAATCTGAATGTGGAAAGATAAATTCTTGTATTTCAACCGTGGACTTTGTGGATATGAATTATTTGTTGTCCACAGCAAGAAGGTTCCTGGGTTCTATTCCCGGGCGAGCCCCTGTACTGAATGTTCTTCTCATCTTTTTCAGTCTTCCAAATGCTTTGATGACATCTTGACCTTCTCCTCTAAAATGTTCAGTCTAGTTTATCTTTAACCTGCCAGTCTTAATGAGATGGAGCAGACAGAAGTTAGTGTCTCCCAGGAAAGACAAGAGGATGCTGCCATCCTAATGTGTTCAACACCTGCTGTAGCACCCTCTAAGAAGAAGTTTGAGGCACGAGGTCGTGGTTAGAAACTGGGTTTAATCCACTTCAATCAATCCCGTGAGAACTGAGTTACAAAGAAATAATAAAAGAGAATAGACAAATAAAATACATGTTCACATCATAACTGAACAACTTGTTAATACTCATTACAAACATATAATTACACATGCAAACTTACATAAAGAAAATACATATCTTGCATGACCCGGTAGACTTACGACCCGTTACGATCATTACAGCACTGTTTATTCACGTACCTCGTGGGCTGCCTTCATCTTACAAGGGGCTAATCTTTCCTTGCTTCCTTGTCTTGTCCTTCTAGAATTATCTACTTTACTTATTATTTTTTACCTCTCTTCTGTTGCTCTATTTCTCTATTCTTACTCTTAATACTCCTTTCTTGACGTTTCTTTTATGTGTTCGTTTTTGTACGTTTTTACTTTTTCCGGGTCGGAACGCGATGTCGCGCTAATTAGTTCCGCATCAGTAATACAGTTAGAAACAACACGAGAAAAGAAAAATAAATAAATAAATAAAATCAAATAAAATAAAATCAAAATAACTAAAAATTAAAGAGATGACATATAACTAAACTGCTTATGAGAGGCAGTTACACCTGCTGCTTTCCAGCCTTCATCTGGAACTGAGTCGTGATTCTTCCAAATTTTAATTTTATTGCTAAAAATCTGACTGCAAGCAGCAGCAACCACATCTGGACAGAGCAAAGAAAGATTTCCCTCTAAAAATCCGTCCGTCTGCCTGTCCATCCAGCCATCCATCCATCCATCCCTGCTGGGTCTCCTTCTCTAATGTAAAAGACTAAAAAAACACCAATGTTGGGTGAAGAACGCTGCAGGAGCAGCTTCAGAGCAGCACCTGGAATTCTGGATAACATTCCATGGATGTTCTCACATCTGTTGGATTCTGTGTTTTTGTTCTCAGTTCATGATGTCATGTTGATCTCAGATGTGAAACTCAGTGACGACTCTACAGAACAACAAGTAACAGAACAGCTGACCTCGTCTGGTTCCATGGTGGAACGGTTATCACTCTGGACTCAGAACGAGCAGCTCAGATGTTTAATGGTTTGAAGTGATCTTCTAAAATGATTGTTTTGAATATTTGTTCAACAGAATTATTTAATGAAACTAATAAAACTATCCAGGACAAACATGAGAAAAATAAATATTATAGTAAAACTATATTTGTATTTCCTCATCAATGTTACAAAGTTCTTAACAAAACTGCAGAGAATTAAAGCAGCAAGCAGCTTGAACCAGCAGTAAAAACAATATGAAACAAAGAAATTATTGGTGTGAATTTCCTTCAAAGAAGGTTTTGTCTATAAATAAACCCCCCAACAAAGTTAAAACGACTAACCTGAAACAGAAGAAGAGCGGCCAAAGCAGCCAGAACCAGCAGCAGTAGAACATGTCTTATATTGATCAGACGAAACCAAAGAGCCTTTTGATGAAGGTAAGTTTAAAGGGGAGATCTAAAGTAGCAGAGATGTTGTGTGTCTGGGAGCAGCAGGAGGAACCTTCCAGAAGGTGGAGGCTCTGATGGACAAACACCTCCCTTTCTGATTCTTTGGGCTCAGAAACACACAGTCTTGATAAGCTCCTCAACTGTTCCTGACTGATATGAAGGTGGGGACTTTTGAACATTTCTTCAACAGTTGGTTTTGTGGATGATGGACATGCAGAGCTTCAGAAAAAACCTCAACTCTCCCACCAAGTGGTCTGCTGCTGTGGCAGGAACATGAAGCAGATGTTCCAGTTTCAACACTGTCACAGCTAGTTTCTGTTCAGGTGGCTCAGGCTCATTTTCAGCAGAATCATCACTTCCTGACAGCAAATCTGTTTCAGCTTCAGCCTTTGAGAAACCAGAAGAGCTGCTGACAGCTGCTTGGTTCCCGTCAGCTGCTGGTGGACTGAGCTCCACACTTTCACTGAGTCTTTGATCCAAACATAGTAGTGATGTGAGCGCTCTCCCATTGGAGCTAATTCCCCTGAGTTACAGATGTTTGGAGCAACTTGATGCTCTGCATACAGGTTTCCTGCAGTTTGAAACCCTTTGTCCGTTGTTAGACCTCCTGCTTTGTAAAACTGACCTTTGAACCTTGACCCCAGTGTATATTCGAAGGCTTATAATTTGACAAATGGGGATAAAGACCTGGTGTTTTATACCCACCAACTGGAGTCACTGACAAATGTTGTTCAAATACAGTTTCACTCATTTCAGAAGGACATGAGATCTGAATTCCCAGTTGCGTTTGCCGTCCCTTTAAACCCCCAATGAATCCTTGGAGCGCCGCTCTAGACAACACCTGCCCCTGAGCTCTGTTCATGACTCCTGCTGCTCAGCTCACAAAACCATCAACTCCAACCACAACAAGTTTATGATTAAATCAGACAGGAGACTCACGTACCAGGTCTTAACCACCAGAGGACGGTTTTGACCCATCTGGGTTATGGGCCCAGCGCGCCATCCAACCGGAATCATATCCTTTGTGACGTCATTAAAGACTTCTGAGTGAAGTGGGGTTTTTTTTCTTGTTTTTTTTTTTTTTTATTCAAAACGCATTTATTTTACAGCAGTTTAGTATTAGTAGTATGATTATGCAACAATTAGTCGATGTTGTCGACATAAATCGACAATAAAAATACTCCAATAAATACGCCAATAAATTGAATTGTTGACACAAAAAATCAACAGAGTGAGGCATTGACTTCCTTCCCATCTCATACATGAAGGGACTGACTTTTTGTTTGTTTGTTTTTTAATCTTTATCGTAATTAAATTTACTGTGGTGCAGTATAAAAGTTTTATTCTCTCATAACATCATTTTCCTGTGTGTGGATACGTTTTGTTGTTTGCTTTGTTTTAATTGTTTTTTTTTGTTTTTTTTTACATAATTACATCATATTTAGTGAATCCTGGTCACAATTCTTGGGTTGTTTTAATGTGCGTGAGTCAAAGCATCATTTTATTCTTCTTTTATCAATTCACCCTCCTAATTACTATTAATTAGAAGAAAGTAGGACCACGGAAATGTTGGATTAACTGGACTTCCCTGCAATTTTGATTCAGACAGGGCAATGGTATTTAAAGTGGTATTTTTAAATATATATATTTAAAAATTTTTGACAGAAATGTGACCATTTCTCAGCGTTGTGCACGCTGAAGCCCACACAGCCAAATGTGAGGTTCATCTAACTGCACTGTGTGTCAGAAAGTAAAGAGGAGGAAACTTGTTTAGTCCTCCTCCTGAAGGTTACTTCCAGATTTATTTGAAGGAATTTGTGAGACATAATGACTTTTCATCACAAATATTGCTAGATTTTTAACCTTATGAAATCAGAACGTTTTAGGAAATATTCCAATCTGTCATCTATAACATGGACATAGTGGACGAGCAACCAAGTTCAAGCTATAAAGCTAAATCTGCATTTCCACCGACCGATGTGGGTCATCCAGCTCTATTTCCACCACTGGAATCATTTTTTGGGTTTTTGGTTAGATTTTTTTTTATTTCCAAAAGTTTTAAATCAAACTACTTAGTAGGTTGCTGTGTGACCAGCGCTGTAGTGCTCAAAGTCCAACAAGGTGCAACGTTCCATACTTCAACTGCACTCATTTTCCTGATACTGTGAACCTCAGACCTTAGTTGAAATGCAGCTGATCCAGGCATTAAATAATATTTGAACTGATGTGAAAGCTCCAAGCTGATTCATGTTTTTAATATGACACTTAAAACGCTGTGACATTAAAGCAGCACAAAGAAACGTTTCTATCAACCAGTTAGTTTAGAGGGTTCCTTTTCAGACAATGGAGGTTGAGATGCTGTCCAGACACCATCCAAAGTTCACCCTGTTCCGTCTCTTGCTCAGTCGCTCCCTCGTTTCCTCTCTGCTGGGATGTCCACTGCAGCAGTGAGCCAGTTTCATCTTTGATGATTTGGGACATGAAGCCATATATGCAGTTGTTGCAAAACACAACGGGATGTGAGACTGCCCCGAAGTTACTTTAGTTGGTTTGTGCTGATATGAATGAGAATCCTCAAGAACCAGACAACACTACGTAAAAGTAATCAAATATTCCTGCAAATGAAACTGAAACAGATGTTCTACCATTAAAAACTCTGCGCTGCTTTAACATGCCTCCATTTGTTTGTAGGATACAAATGATGAGTTTAAGACGATGACTGAAACGTCCTTTGCAGCCTTGAACAGTTTCTTCAACAGGAAATGATTATTTGTAAAATAATCCCGAAGCAGAGGAAGTTTAATTTATTCCAGGTCTTAGGTCGTCATCTAGTGGACATTTTATGTTATTGCAGCTGAATTTAACTCGGGTGTTCATCCATCCATCCATCCATCCATCCATCCATCCATCCATCCATCCATCCATCCATCCATCCATCCATCCATCCATCCATCCATCCATCCATCCATCCATCCATCCATCCATCCATTTTCTATTATTGTTTTAATCCTGAATGAACTGGACCACAAATTCATGATCCTTTTGTTCTCAATGAATGGTAAAGTTAAAGTCAAAGTTTTATATATCTCATGGATGCAACTGAAAAATCTAATGATCTCAACCAATGAGGAAGGGAGAAGGACTTTGCAGTTGAAGTCGGGATCTTGTCTCTCATTGGATTCTTCAGACAACGATCTGGATCAGGCTCTGAGTGGTTGTGGACCAGGATGGTTCAGTCGAGCCGGTTTTAGAAAGTGAAGTATCTCTTACTTGTAGTCTGTCTCCAAGGTAACTGACTCTGTGACGTAAACCTGGTCAAGAGCAGGTTTACTTTAAGATACCCCGAGTTACTTTTTGTCTCCTGCACTTCATGAAGCTTAAAAGAGGTTCAATTTAATCATAACATGCATTTCACAGGCGTCTGATCGATGACATGTCGCATTTGTGTCAAAAAAGTACATGGAGAATCAGAATCGACATTAATGCAGTCAAATCAGTCAACCAGATGATTTGTAAAGAGCATTAAGACTTATGTCATCTACCGTGCATGACAACTATCATGCATGTTCATAAATAATAAATAAAATTAGTGACAGACAACCACTGTTTGTGTTCAGATACCTGAAAATAAACGCATATATATGGACACATTTGTTGTGCTCTTCTGTTAAATACAGAAAAACAAACAATCATCGCTGAAATAACTTGAAACTGACAGAAGCAATAATATGTTAGTTTAGTGTCCTAACTTTCCTCCTCCTGCATTTTAATTGGTCTCTCAGATCTGGACCGCTGGTCAGCCGTCACTAGTTCCAGTATAATGACAGGAAAGGATCAGTAGTGAGGAAGAACAGGGGAATCTCACTCCTCAGCACACCTGGTCCGGTCTATGCCAGGATGCAGGAGAGGAGACGTCTATTTGAAATGGATGGGGAAGCCAGAGACTATGGTATTACCATACCAGGTTTGGTATGTTTTATTTTTTATGTTTTTTTTTTCAATGCATTTACTTTTCTATTAACCTTCAGCGTCTGCTTCAGGCAACTCTCCTGCGTCTGCAGGCAACGGAGGAGATCCTGCGGACCCTCCGGTGCCTGCGGACAGGCCGAGAAGCCTGTCCACGTCTGCGTCTGGGTGGCATTGTCAAAAAGACATAATGACAACTGGGAATCTATTTATAAACTCTGCTAAGAGCCTGTGATGTCGTTGATGACATCATAGCTTCATTGAAGTAATTGATAACATCATACTTTGGGTTTAGTTCCTCATAGTTTGGGATTATTTTTTACTACATAACAATGATGTCAATGAATGATGTCATCATTTCCTGTGCCAAATAAACTTTGATAACATGGCATGTTTAGTTAATATACTTTGCCGTGAGTAAGACGTTCACATGGTTTGTGTTTGCTTTTAAAATAACAAATTTTAACCATTTGCACCTTTTACTCACGGCAAGACTCCAATGATGCCTTCACATTACACTTTTCTTTTTAAATTCCTTTACAAGGAAAATCATTAAAAATGTTTTTTTAACAACAGGAATTTGAAATTAAGATTTTTCTGTTGAAAATATCTGAAACGATGAACCATTCCTGAAAAAAAAAAGTTTGTCATCTGATTAACTTGGTGTCAAAAACAAAACTGAAATCAGAAAGGGAGTTAAGTATCCTGATCCAGAATAAGTGTGAGGCTCACTGAGCTTCACACCTGCTGATGCTGGTTTCCTCACATTGTGCCTGATGTCGTGGCTGCTCTGCACACTGTTATTGCTGTGGATGGATTGCCTGAAGACATGGAGGTGAGATGCTGCCGGCCCTCCAACACCTCCCAGCATCAGAAGCTGGACAGGATCACTATCGTGGACGTGTTAGTCAGCTCTTCTCAGGATGGACTCAGGACACACTTTGTTTTGAAACGGCAGCATTATCACCTTTTATTTAAGACCCCCGCAAACACACGTCACCATAGGAGTGTCATAAAGACACTGGCACACATCCATCTGCATAAAGTGACACGTGCACAAACATCCTCATCCTCATTTCAACTGAACACATTCCTGACTAATTCACGGATATTAAAAAGCCAAGTAGGTGCTCACTGGACTTCTGAATGAACCTGCTGCCTTTTGTTTACTTTGACATGAGAAACGACTACAAAACCCTCATTCAGTACAAATAACATTATTTATGGCCAACATATTTTGTTGTTGAATGGTGAATTCTGCTCATGATGTTGGTACAAAAACAAAAGCATTTGTGAAAGAGCGCTGAAAGTCCCGAAGCAACGCAAGTTAACATGTTGTAGTTCTGATATTATTTATCATTACCAATGCTGCCACATAATAAACAGATATAAACAAGTAAAAGATCATAAAAGGCAAAAGAAAAACAACACGCATAAGAATCCACACATTAAATCTAGCAGAATAATGTCAAATCCGCAGCTGAATCACTGTGTTGGGAAGAGGATGCTCAGGGTTGTCCATAATCTTCATTTATGAAGGATCCTCCCGTGAGGGTTTTGTCAGGTCTCCTGTTGCATGACACAAAGATTTAAGTCAGATTTCTCAATGATCATCAGATTTACATCATTATCATGTTAAAGTTGTTAAAACTGAAATGTCCAACTCAACAAACAAGTGATGAAGGATAATATTAGACTTTGTTATCCAGTTCTCGTCTTTGGTCTTCCTCTGAGCCTCTTTCTTTGCAGTTCCAGCCTCGTCATCCTTTTACTAATTTATTCACTCTCCCTCCTCTCTACATGTCCAAACCATCTCAGTCTGGCCTCTGTCACGTTCTCTCCAAAACATGTAACATGCGCTGTCCTTCTGGAGTAGTCATTCCTGATCCTGTCCATCGCATCGTTCCCAAAGAGATCCTCAACATTTGAACCTTGGCTATTTCCATTCAATCCTGAGTCTGCATCCAGTTCTTAAGTCTTAAGTTAAGTTCTTAGTTTTTAAAAACTATATGAACACTTTTATGACTTAGATTTTAACAATAACAACATTTTATATTTACAGATAGCTTATACTTTTTGTCAGCTTCATCGTTTAACTCTGGAAGTAATAAGTTGGTGTAAAAAGAGCATCACAGTGGACAGTTTGTGTCCAGCCAGAGACCTTTTCCTGCATGACGTCACTATGACAACAGACTTTCACTGCAGCTTCAGCATGTTTGTCAGATGGACAAATACATGTCATGTCCTACAGGATTAAATATCTGGTGTAATGCATTATCACAAAGAGACATATTTCGGTTAGAACTTCAAATGCTTAATCTCTTGAAGTATCGTCTTTTTAGAAGACTTAGAATAAACCTTTTATTTGTAGGTAAATATGTCCATTCGGGATTTCAAGTTGTGGATCAATAAACCTATTTATCTGTAATTTCTTTACAAATGTCCCCAAAAGCATTACTCTTGAAATAAGGACAATATTACAAGTATCTTAAAAGTTGATTTGCACCAGTCTAAACTACATTTACAGTTTCTATCATTAAAATCTGGATGTCATAAGTTTCAAAGTCAAAATGTAAACACATAAATCAAATATTAATCTGTGTGAATAATAAGTTTTTACTCTCCAGAACTTTACTGCAGATACCCAGAATTTAATTTCTTTACATCAAAACTATAATAGTGGTGTCGACCTTCATTTGTTTTAAGAAAATGAGTTTAGTTCTGCTTTGATTTGGATCTCCCTCCATCATTAATCTTATACACAATATCTGCACACGTTTGTGGTTCTTTGTTTTTTATTTGCATGTGATTTCAATTTTAGCAAACACTTAAAGATGTATTTATTTATACAAACTCACATATACAAACTGTCTCATTGAAGCATCAATAGTCATTTCCATACTGTCTTGTAAAGAACAAATCAAGAGCGTTGTAAAACCAGAAAAGTAAAGTAAATCAGAATCAGAAATACTTTATTTATCCTCGCGGGGAAACTGCCCTTAGTTACAGATGCTCTTATTCAAAAGTTATAAAAGAAGTAGGAAAGTGTCAAACATATCAATACATTTAAACATAAATACTAAAATAAAGTAAAAAACATCCAAACAATACATTTTCATGTACATTTTGCTTATGTATCTACAGTGTGATAAATAACAACAGTTTACCAACAGTTGAATATAGAATATAGCACCTAGATGTAGTTGTTGCACTGGATTATTGCACATTTTTAAGAGTCCACATAAACCCACTGACTCCAAGTGTCTGACTCTCAGAGGGAGGAGTTGTACAGTTTGAGGACACAGGCAGGAATCATTTCCTGTGACGCTCTGTGGTGCATTTTGGTTTGATCACCTTGTACTGAATGTTCTCCTGCAGCTGACCTGCACGTCGTGCAGAGGGTGGAACACCCACTGCACGACGTGCAGGCGTTGAAGGACCTCAGCCGCCTCAGAAAATAGAGGCGCCTGGCGCTTCCTGTAGAGGGTTCTTAGCCCAGTCCAGCTTCTTGTCAATGTGTACTCCGAGATATTTGTAATCCTCAATGATGTCTACGCTGACCCCCAGGATGGAAACAGGGGTCACCTGTGAGGAGGTGAGGAGGTCCGGGGCATTACCCCACAGGCCTACTCTAAAATCTGACTTGTTCAAGAGAGAAGCCATGAAACACACGGAGCAAAAACCTGAATCCTCCATCCACTACGATCAAGACGCTGCTGCACCTTTTGTAAAACAGATCAGTGATGTCTGTAACGTTGACATGGTGGTTCAGAGTTACCTGATGTTAATGACAGAATTCCAGACCTCAACTGGACAGCAGAGGAACATCTGTGGAACAAGTTACATCTGTAGAAAATTCATCACAATCCACCCAGGAGGAGGAAATGTTGGATGAGATGACTGATTCCACAGATTTTGGTTTAAGTGAGGAGGAAGAGGAAGAGTTATGTTGTTGCACCAGCTGAGCAGAAATCTCATTCTGTCGCGCCAATATGGACAGCAAACTAGTACGGTCCTCAATGTTTGGTGCATGAACTCGACCATCTTTGTGCAAAAAGTGGCTCCTTTAAAGAAAAAATGATGACTTTAATTTTAGAAAATCCAGTGACATATGACCTAATTATCTACCTTTTCAAAAAACACATATTTAGAAAAAAATCAAGAAACCTAACAGGTTACAAAAGATCTTCTCAGCCGTTAAGGAGTCTTTCAAGACTTTGAAGAAAACTAAAAATAAAGTTGTCCTTTCTTCCATATCTGAAACAGAGGATGAACCATCCAACAACTCAGAGAAGGAACCAGTTTCTTCAAAATCTGCAACAGAGGATGAACCATCCAACGTTTCTGAGCAGGAACAGCAGGTCTTTTTCACAAAGTCCAACCACCCAAAGTCCTTCAACAGGAGCCCATCTCCTGTCTGCAGACTGTGGTCCAGTCTTTCCCTGGTAAAGATGATTGTCTTTCAATTTCAACCCCACCAGAGGAATCACAGCCTATCTCTGATCCCAGCACCACCCTGATAAGTGGACCTAAAGAAACGGGTCCAGGGGTTGCCGTCGGACCACAGGAAACATGTGAAGACACCACAGGAGCAAGTGAAGAAGTCAAAAAAGCCCTGATCTTGCTTCTTCACAGACCGGTGTGGAGAATACCTAAAAAGACAAACGTGGACTCTCCAAAAGACCACTTTTATGCTGTCACTGAACGACTGCTCCCCAACTTATTGGCTTTAGCTGATGGTGAAGACTTCCATGTAAAGAAGATTGCAAATCTCTACAAAGCCATTTTAACAACCTCATTTTCAGGTTTAATCATCTAAAAAGGCAAACAAACATTATTTTTACTTATAAAAGCTAAAACAGAACTAAGACTTCTGTGTATATATGGCTGATACATGGCTAGTTGATGATCCACAGAGACGAGGACTGCAGGTCAGGATGTCAGCAGGTCTCCACCAGAGAAGTCTACACAGACAGGTGGAGGTAACACTGGATGGTCAGAGGTGGGACTGCAGGTCAGGATGTCAGCAGGTCTCCAACAGAGAAGTCTACACAGACAGGTGGAGGTAACACTGGGTGGTCAGAGGTGGGACTGCAGGTCAGGATGTCAGCAGGTCTCCAACAGAGACGTCTACACAGACAGGTGGAGGTAACACTGGATGGTCAGAGGTGGGACTGCAGGTCAGGATGTCAGCAGGTCTCCAACAGAGACGTCTACACAGACAGGTGGAGGTAACACTGGATGGTCAGAGGTGGGACTGCAGGTCAGGATGTCAGCAGGTCTCCAACAGACGTCTACACAGACAGGTGGAGGTAACACTGGATGGTCAGAGGTGGGACTGCAGGTCAGGATGTCAGCAGGTCTCCAACAGAGACGTCTACACAGACAGGTGGAGGTAACACTGGATGGTCAGAGGTGGGACTGCAGGTCAGGATGTCAGCAGGTCTCCAACAGAGACGTCTACACAGACAGGTGGAGGTAACACTGGATGGTCTGAGGTGGGACTGCAGGTCAGGATGTCTGCAGGTCTCCAACAGAGACGTCTACACAGACAGGTGGAGGTAACACTGGATGGTCAGAGGGTGGGACTGCAGGTCAGGATGTCAGCAGGTCTCCAACAGAGACGTCTACACAGACAGGTGGAGGTAACACTGGGATGGTCAGAGGTGGGACTGCAGGTCAGGATGTCAGCAGGTCTCCAACAGAGAAGTCTACACAGACAGGTGGAGGTAACACTGGATGGTCAGAGGTGGGACTGC
>CM026198.1:29256340-29269777 GCA_014839995.1 Xenentodon cancila | reverse complement strand
AGATTTATTTATTATTGAGACAGCGTTTTGTGAAAAACAGCTACAGCTTAAAGGTTAATTTAATCTAATTAACCTAAAATAAGAGTACAAAAATGTACTTGAGTATATAGATTATAGATTAGAGTATCATTAGATAATATTAGTATTAGAGTATAAACATTATAGATGGTGAAGTCGACTTATATGAATTGTCATGGTTACCATCAGTTTTGCCAAAGCTTGACGACATCTAATATAATAATCCATAATTTTTGTGGAAAATTAACTATCACTTTGGCATTTTTAGATTTATCATGAGGAGACGAGGACACTGAGACCCAGACACCACAAACTAGGAGACGAGGACACTGAGACCCAGACATCACAGACGAGGAGACGTCATGTGTCATTAGTGAATGTGTTTCAGTTTGTTAGTGTTGACGACGGTTTCCATGGTGACCCGGTCGTATGGGTCGATTATCTGTGGATGTGGTCTGAGGATCGGAGGTCCCAGTTGAGGAACACTGTTTTTAAACGTTTCCGTGGGTTTATCACATCTGTCAGACTCAGTACTTTAGTACGAATCATTACAGTCAGCTGCTCGCATCACTTGTTTGAAACAACGTTTTTGTCTTTCACCTCCTTTTTAGCACTCAATTTCACAATACTTTCTCTGAATGGGTTGCAGGTGTGAAATGTAAAAATTGATGCACGTTAACAAATAAACTGAAGGTGATGAGACAAAATAACCTGAAATCTGTTGGTTTCTTACTGTCTGCAAAGAAATAAGTCAAAATGTAGAAACTAAGCCTTCATGCTCCATTTTAATACGTTGGTCATCTGTCCGTAACAAACGTTGTTTCCATCATGTCACCTCATGCTCCTGCGGTTGCTAAGCAACGCATCCACCAGGAGGCAGTGAGCTAACAAAAACAAGCAGACCCCTGAGCGATGGTGTATCTCTAACAGAGATCCGTTCTTTAGTTTCACCCAGAATGAATGACGTCACTGTCAGTGATTTAAAATCAGTAAGCACCTGGATGTCGCGGCAGAACTCCAATGAAATCAGTGCAGGACACAGACGGGTCGTTTACATCCATTTCAAACCTCAGCTCGGTCAGTTTGGTCTTTAAACATTTTCATACCTGCTTGGAGTCCATGTTGGAACACAGCAGAGTCAGATCAGGAGGCGGACGCCTCAGACCCAGTTTAAACAGCTGCTGTGACACAAACGCCAGTCTGCAGAGCATCAGTGACTTTCATTTGATTCAGGTGGCTCCTAGAGGAACATGTGACCAGACCGTCAGAACCATCAATAACGTTTTTAACACACTGGTTCATATTTTCACATTCACTACTCTACGAGAATAAAAACATGTTAGACTTGGAAACTTGGCTCTGACGTCCTAAAAGGAGAGTTTTTCACTGCTGCTCATGATGGTGATGATGGAGGTGATGATGATGATGATGATGATGGTGATGATGATGATGGTGAAGATGATGATGGTGATGATGATGATGATGATGATGGTGATGATGATGATGATGATGGTGACTGTGATGATGATGATTTCCTCTTCTTCCTCATCAGTTTTCTCCTCTTCCTCATCAGTTGCCTCCTCTTCCTCATCTGTTTTCTCCTCTTCCTCATCAGTTGCCTGCTCTTCCTCATCTGTTTTCTCCTCTTCCTCATCAGTTGCCTCCTCTTCCTCATCTGTTTTCTCCTCTTCCTCATCAGTTGCCTCCTCTTCCTCATCTGTTTTCTCCTCTTCCTCATCAGTTTCCTCTTCTTCCTCATCAGTTGCCTCCTCTTCCTCATCTGTTTTCTCCTCTTCCTCATCAGTTGCCTGCTCTTCCTCATCTGTTTTCTCTTCTTCCTCATCAGTTACCTCCTCTTCCTCATCTGTTTTCTCCTCTTCCTCATCAATGTCCACCTCTTCTTCATCTGAGTTGTCGTCGTTAACATCGACATCCAACATCAAATCGATGTCCTGATCAAACTCCAACATAGCGTCTACTTGAGCTTGAGGCTGGAGGAATCTAAGATATGCAGGAACACGAAGTGGACGGCGTCGTCGCTGATTAAGATTCATGAGGCGGCCATCTCCTCCAGCGAACAAAATGTGAGCTTCTAGAAACCTCGGGGGACTTTGCTCTCCCAGCTGTTGTCTTTGGTGTGCAACAGCAAATCCTTCAGGGACGTCCCCATTGACTGGTCTGGCCACATTGAGATCAAAAACTTGATCAACATCCTCATCAAACATTTCAGCTGGAGAATTTGGAGGACCAGGTGGACGGATATCGGCTCTTCCTGCATGTGGCACATTTCCTCTTGCAAAATGATGGCGGGCCATGTTGTACCTGTCCATGATACTGAACGTTACTGAACAAGCTGCTCAGTTAAAAAGTAATTCATTAACACTGATCTCACAAAGTGTTAATGGAAGATATGTAAGTAATAAATACAGTAAGAAAGAAAACAGAAAACATAAACAAATACAGTTATCTCACCTGAGTTGTGTTCATGGAACCAGGAGCTTCTGGCGTCGCCTCCTCCACATCTGGATTGTGTGTTTCTCCAGCAGAGCCCTGGGAACCATCTGACTTTCTCCTGTTTCACACTTTTCTCTGTTGCAGAAGAAAATACAGCGTAAAAACATGAATTTAATAAAACAAAATACAGCTCCTGTTTAAATCATTTCAGTAAACCTGAACTTTTAGGAT
Organism: Xenentodon cancila; assembly: GCA_014839995.1. Classification (NCBI taxonomy): domain Eukaryota; kingdom Metazoa; phylum Chordata; class Actinopteri; order Beloniformes; family Belonidae; genus Xenentodon; species Xenentodon cancila. Next base: position 29,267,074 of record CM026198.1, on the reverse strand, counting down.
TAAAAAAAGCAGAACTAATAAGTTGATTAAAGCCAAAGTCATATTTCCTCAGTTAACTGACAGATGTTTAGGATTCAGAGTTGTGTTTCAGATCAACATTTGAGCTGTGAGTGGGTTTAAAAGATCCCTCGAGGGATCCTCTGTTCCTGACGGCTTCTCTAAGATCTTTAGTCCAGATCATTTTGTGTGTCTGTTTGGCAACAAGCACTTCTTGTACAGTTAGGTTACGATGGACATAAAGTCCATCAGACTGCCAAACTGTCAACGTCTGGTCTTCTAATCTGCCATTTTCAGCTCCTTTTTGCTTAACGCATAAATGAATAACTGGGTCCGACCTTTAAAGATGACCAAATCTGAATAATCAATACTTCAAATGGGATGCAAGCTGTGCCAAAAGACCTGTTGAAAATACATTTACATTACATGCTTACTTAATAATAAACACCTGCTTATTTGTAGAAAATATAATAACATTGCATGATTAAAAAAAACACCTGCTTAGTGGTAGAGAATATAATAACATTTAGTAACCAACTGCCTTTTTATTCATTTGCAGAGTTAAAGGACATCATAATATGTGTTGTAACTGGGAGTGAAATTGGATGTTATGGACTAACTGTCTGGTGGTTTTGTAGACACTGAATGTTCAAGAATATGAGAATGTTCCAAATATTATGGAAAGGTGGAAGGAACCCATGAAAGCACAGGTGGAGCATTTATTAACGGTAGGACTGTTTCCTGTTTCTGTGTGGCAACAGGAAACGGTACCCGGCACTGAGCCACCGTGCTGACCCTTCTTTTTATTTTTCTCTCATTAGGAAATAGGTGGAAGCTTCGTCACTTCAATCCAGTTGCCAAAAGTAGAGTCGTTTCTTCAACTGGATTTTTAGCAGCTCCTGTGATCTGGTTCGGAGACTCACAGAGTGAATTATGTTGTTTCTAATCCTCAAACCATGCTGGTGTTGGAGACGTCTGTTTATGGTCAATTTCTGAGAAACATTTGTTTTATTTCAGTTTTTATTTCAAGAAAAAAAAATATAAATAAATATAAAGTTGAGTTGGTCTTTTCCCAACCAGATGTAAAAACCTTCAGGAACAACTAAATGTTTTGTCCTCTAATCTTGAACAGACTGGTTTATCTGAGACCACCGGAAGGTTTCTAGACTTTTTAGGAAACATAATTAAACCATTTACTGTAAAATATTTAAAAAAAAAACTTTTTTCGGATCGATAACTCAACCTATTCTCAAGTGACATGAAAAATATCAAATATAGCCTGCAAAACACAAATTGACCACAAGATGTCACCATTGTTCTTTGTTTTTTTTCCCTGACCAGTCTGTGCTGGTTTTAGGTCTTTAACCACTGATACGTTGGCATCAAAAACTGTTTTGTTTTTTTTGTTTATTCTTGTTTTATAACTAAATGTAATTGTTTTGTGCAGGAAACTGCTCAACTGCAAATCCTGGTGTAAAAGACAAAGTTGAATTGATTGAACTGATTAAAACAGTGCAGGATCCGTTCAAGCAGAAATATAACAAACAAAACTTTACACTTCCTCTTTTTAGCCGAAAATGAATAATGTCTATAAATAGAATAGGTAAGTTTTTTTTAACAAACATTATTCATAGATGCATGTGAACTACAGATTTACAGCTAAACCCCCACCCCCCACCCCTGAGCAACAAATAATAGTGACATATTCAAAATAAATAAATAAAATCAATACATCTTCAACTTCAATGGGCTTTATTAGTATGGAGAAAAAACGTTTAGCAAATATGAAATAAAGTCAAAATATGTATTGATAAATACATATCGTATTGATGATTCAGATCTTAGATCAGAATCTGAAGATATATATATAATTATGTAATTATATGAATAAATATGACATTGTCATGTTCTTCTTGGCCCATCTCTCTCTATCCGGGCTTGGGGCGCCGCTGGGTGGCACTGGTTTCTTCTCCAGTGTCTATATTATTGGCCAATTAAATTAACTTTGATTTTTTTATGTTTTGTTTTTTTTTTTTACATCAGGATAAACTCGGAGCTCCCGGAAAAAAACGTGCTGACTGATATTTAACCAGTTAATTTAATTTCATTTGAGTTCTTTTGTTCCAGTTTGACTTCAGGTGGTTTGGTCTGGTCTAGGTGCGGGACACCTGCTGATTTCTGGAGCTTTCGTTGGCTGAGGTCTTGTCTTTCTTTCGTTTTTCTGATTTCCTCAACCCAAAAAAGCGCTTGACTCGTCTCCAGAATGAAGGTTTCTCTTTTGCTTCTTCTGGAGGAACGTCCTTCCGGAGCTGATCTTCGATCAGTTGTTTCAGCTGAACCTTCAGAAGGTCCAGCTGCGCTTGGAGATGCGTCTCTCTCTCAGCACAAGTCTGTTTTAGGGCGTCCCTCTCCTGGACCATTGCTTCATAGACGACGTCCTTGTAAGCTCTGATGTTGTCGATGAGCTGCAGGTTTTTGGTCACCGTTAGAGTGTTTTCCTTCACTTGTTCCTGGAGATCCCGCTGCGCCTTTTCTGCGTCCCGTTTCACTGCTGAAAGCTCCTTTTCATACCTGGAGCTGAGCTCTTGGTGTGAAGCCTTGATGTGCTGCAGCTCTGCCTGTAAACGCTCCTGCTCCTCTTGTGAGGTTTGTTGCAGCGAGGTCTTCTCCCGCACCATCTTCTGACGAAGCGCGTCCAGTTCAGATCTCTGCTTGTCAAGGAGCCGGTGGTTCTCGGAGACTTTGTCCGCATGAGATTTCTTTTCTGTCTCCAGTTGTTGTTTAAGTTTGTCAACTTGCTGCTTTGCTGCAAGGACGTCGCTTTCAAAACGAACTTTCAGCTCCTGGTATGAATTCTGGGAGGACTTCAGCTCTTCTAGGAGATTTTTGTTCCTGTCTTTCTCCACCCGAAGCTTGTTGGACAGATGTGGGTCCTGTACTTTGTCCGGCTTCATCTGTGTTTCTTTGCACCGGCTGATGTGCGTTTCCTTCAGGGATTTCTCCTGCTCCAGTTGGAGTTTCATTTCTTCCAGGTCCTTGGACAGCTGGAGAACTCTGGACTCTGCATCGGAGGCTTTGGTCTGTTGTAGTCCCAACAGACGATTTATTCTTCCGAATTCCTCTTCGAGTTCGGAGTTCTCCATCATGTATAGATCCATAGATGGATAAGACATTTTTGGTTTGTTGGAAAAGTTCTTGGTAGAAATCTGGTTTGGTGATGTTGATCTGCGTCTGTCCTGACACGGTTCGCGGTCTGACTGAGAGGTTCTGAAGATATTCTGAGCTTTTATAACGTCAATCGTTTTAGAGGGTTTTAGAGGGTTTTAGAGGGTTTTAGAGGGTTTTAGAGGGTAATGTCGAGGCAGGATCTCAGTGGGTTACAAAGTACTGCTTCTGACTACTAGTAACACTGCTGAATTTATTTTAAGGGTAATCCTAAGTACCTCACTTGAAGTTCTATAAGTTGTGCTTCCGCACAGGTCAAAAAGATCCATATCAACGGCATCAGCAGACAAATATATAAAGGATTATGGGGGCATTGTGATGAATTGTGTATTTGGGGGTACCACCAGTTACACGTTTGACTTATGTTCAGGGATAAACTGTGGGCCTATCCTGCCTCTAATTTACATATTGATCTCCTAAAGGGGTGGCAATATACCTGCTTTAATTTTACCCATCTTAAACTTAAACATCTTAAACATTTTAAACTCTTAAATTTAAAAAAGAATTTTGGAGCCGTTCCTGGTGACTGGTGTAACACCACCCACTCCAACTCCAGTCTGATCGGACCGTGGACCAGAGCTGGTTTATACTATTATTGTGGTGCTACCAGGTTGTTGGTTCCAATCCTAAATAATACGATAGGGGTTGGTGTCATGGTGAGACTGGCTGCAGCCCTCACCCTCATAGGCAGTAGGACTACAAAAACCTAACTCTGCTTCTCCTACACGACGCAGGCGGCGACATCTGCTGGTTAGAAGGTCACTCGGAAGTTTGGACTGAACCTTAACTTCCCCCACTTACATAGATGTCATTGGGATCCCCCGAGGGGAACCTGATCAACACAAATTAGCCGACCAGGTTGCTGCAGGTTTTGAGAATCTCCCGATAATATTCAGTTTCTTTCCCGTCACTCCCAACAAGAATGTTGATAGGATAAATGTCGTTGATTATAATGTCTTGTGATTAGTGAACCTCTGTAACGAGAGCCTTGGAAGGCCTGCAGACGTTATCAAAATGATATCAACATTCCTGATCTGATGACCCCTCAGAGGAGTGGTTTGAGAACATGTTTGGGAACTGGAAGAACCTCATTATGTCTGTTCTTCTCTCAGTTGCTGTGTTTGTGGCCGTTCTAGTCACATGTGGTTGTTGCTGCATCCTGGTACCAACTGCTTATGTATTCATTTGCAGAGTTAAAGGACATCATAATATGTGTTGTAACTGGGAGTGAAATTTGATGTTATGGACTAACTGTCTGGTGGTTTTGTAGACACTGAATGTTCAAGAATATGAGAATGTTCCAAATATTATGGAAAGGTGTGGTGTTATGGTGTAAAAACACCACAACAACACCGGCAACATTTAGATCTTATCTGTATGCTGGCCTTTACACATGCGCTGACGTCTCCAGATATATCTGTACGTGTACAAGATCAAATGGTTAATAACTGGTTGTTGATGTTTAACATGTGTGTCTCTTTCCTATCAAAGAAATCGGTGAAGTTACGCTTCAAAAGAGCCTCAGTTCATTTTGTGAGACATGTAATTAGCAGTTTTAATCAGCCTTTCCCCCCTAACTTACTGTGTCATTGTCATTTTTCAGATATTGGCCACATCAGTGAGCATGTATCCATGCTGTTGTCATTTTGAAACAAGGGGTAAAAAGCATTTTAAAAACAACAATTACATTTGTTATATTGCCAAATATATTCAGAATGGTTCACAGTGTCATTTACATTGACAAAGTAAAGGTGCACGGTTGACAGTAACATGCATTCAGCAGTCTGATGGACTGTGGGTGGAAACTGGCCTCATACTCCTGCTGCATCTCCCAGACAGCAGGAATGGGAATATTTTGCATTGTGGGTGGATGCTGTGCATGGACCCAACTGCAGGAGTAAGGGGACGGTGTGAGAACGATGAGAGTATCGGCTGGAAGCGGTGAGTGTGCTGAATCCTGAGCTGTAGTCTACAAACAGCGTTTAAACACGTCTTTGTTCTTCTTCAGGTGTGTGAGGGTTGTGGAAACGGCTGCATTAAATGATGTGTCAGTGGACCGATTCTGACAATACACAAACTACAGGTGGTCTTTATTTCGGGGATTTTATCTTTAACATGAGACACAACTCTCCTCTAAATACACTTCATTACAATTGTATCAACAGTTACTGAAACAGGTTATGGTGTTGTTCTTGAGGAAACGCACTATGGTGGTGGTGTTGACCTCTGGTGGAGCAGAAGACGTGAAGAGGGACGGATTTAAAAACTGTGGATGAAAACCTCAGCCAGCTCGGAAGAGCAGACGCTCAGTGCACAGCTCAGGATGTTCACACAGTCGTCATTCGACCACTCAAACATTTTTAACAACTCAAACTAGAGATTTGATGCAGAAACAACAGAATCAGATCGCTTGATTTTATACAATCATACAGTCCAGTTTTTCCCATGTTTTCCTATAAACATTTGGATTTCATGATTTGATTCTGAATGGATGAACCCTGCTGGGTTGGAATAATCCGTCATTCATTTCCCTTCTGGAATTAAGAAGGTATTTTGAATCTTTTCTACTTGATCGCCTGCAACTTCTATGTGCTCTCTCTGACCTGTTTCATTCGTATTTATGCATCAGGGAGGCTGCAAGAAAACACTCTGAACAGCTATAACATACAGAGAATTATGAAACAAATGACAAAGGGTGGATTTTTGTTTAAGTGCTAATAGACAAACACCATATGGCCAAAAGTATTCGCTCACCTGAATTTTGAACCTAAGTTCCTGTTTTTTTCAAGGTTCAAGGTTTATATTTGCCATTTGTGTGTAAACCACCAGTCCAGACACCTTTTGAATTCTTGTGCAGAGCTCTCTCAGAACCACCAGTTTAGAGGATAATATACTATATTAAAAATATAAAATATTTAATAAAAACATTATACAAAAGGTAGCAGTATGTACACAGAACTTAAATACAAGTACTAACAAAAGGTGAATCCTATTAAACTCAGAAAGAAGAGATTAAGCTTTTGGTTGTTTTTCTTTTTGCTTTTTCTTATTGACAATGAAGGAAAAGAGAGAATAAAATGCAGCATATGTGCAGAGCCACAGCAGCACGGATCTCCAAGCAGCCTTCTTTTCTTCTTCCACATCACATTCCTGGTTCCAGTGGCTTCAGCATGTTTGGAAGTCCCGACTGCACCAGTTTTCTCCAGTTTCTTGCTGATGAAGCCAATTGTCTCTTATCAAACTTCTTCACACTAGTGCTTGAACTGTTTGCTGCTTCTCCCATCCTCCTTGTCTATGTCCTTCCTTCCTCTTTTTCTAGATCCTTGATGTGGTGAAGGAGAGGAGGCAGAAGATGAAGAGGAGCCATCTCCACAGTCTGTGTCACTGCTGGTGTCACAGTGTTCACACGACTAGCGTGAACCCTTGTTGCTCGGACTTTCACAGTCTACATCGTCATCGAACCATATCTTGTACAAGTGCTTATCTTATACATAGAAATGGAACCAGCAGTATGTATAAAAGTATTCTCAACAAAAGTTCTTCCTTCACTCCTTCGACATCCGCTGTCTGCTTCATCTCATCCCGACCTACAAGCAGAAGTTACAAACTTCTAGGCCTGTGGTCGGACTGACGAGTCCAAACCGGAGTTACAGGTCTGCTTTGACTCTCATTGATCCGAAAATGACGCAATACCTGAATAGGACTGAAATAATATAACAGCACTCTTAAATACAGACCTGGCAATACGGCTCCAAGTAGTGAATTATTTAATTATCTTATGCATCCAAAAGATCCACGGAAGCTCCAGAGTCCATCAAATACCAGCGATACGTCCTGTGTTAGAAGGTTGGAGGAGTGTCAGCTTCACCCACAGTGGTGAGATCATTACTGCACCCCGGTTCAGCTAACAAGCTGGACTCCTGGAGGAGGTCCTGGAGGAGATTCTGGAAGACGTCCTGTAGGAGATCCTGGAAGACGCCCATCTGACGCTTATTGATCCAAAAATGATTTGATCCTCAACCAGGACGGTGGAGCTTCTTATCGAAGGTTGACCGCTTCTGAATCACCTCGTTTGTAAAAAAATAAATACAAAATAATCAAATTGTAGAGAGTCTGAGATTTAGGCAAATAAAAACACTGAAGTCTGACTTTGTTCTGACATAAATTATTTATTAAAGACAAATCAAGTAAGAAAGAATCAAGTTGGCAGCACCAGGTCCGTCCTTACTGCCTCCATCAGATATAAGAGGACAGCAAACGTCTTGGAAGTTCAGGAAACTGCTGTTTCTACCCTGACCACTAGGGGCTGCAATGATGACACAATAAACATTTTAATTTGAAGAAAAAAAATATTCATTTTATGATAATACCAGCAGCCCACTGGGACTGGCTGCCAGTTGGTCTGGGAGGGTTTAAGGACAAAGCTTAGTGAAGCAGCAGGCGGCGGCAGCCGTCCTCACAGACGAAGGCTGCTGCCTGGTGGACGCCAGCTGCTCTGGACCATCAGCTTCTACCTCTGGCAGCAGCTGGATGCTGTGACGGAGGTTTGTCCAGTTCTGACGCAGTTCTGTGGTTTAAAACATGTATTACGGCCTGTCTTGGTTGAAAGCCCACTCACCACGACAAGGTGCAGGCCAGGAGTGGGAACACGGGAACAAACAGACTTAAAGGAAACTAAAAAGCCCAAACAACCAGGAAAAATTTTGTTTTGTTGTTTTTTTTTCTCCCCTTGTTTGCACATATATTAATGGTTGATAAGAGCTATATATATATATATATATATATATATATATATATACACACACACACACACACACACACACACACACACACACACACATTGTAACGTTGCAACAAAGGTTTTTTTTTTTTTTTCCTGGTTCAACATTTACACAATCACACCTACAATCCAGTCAGAACCGAACAAATGGGATTTTTTTTTTTACTGAGGCAGGAAACCGGAGCACCCGGAGAAAACCTCAAGAAACTTTTCTTTAGAGACACATCCACAGGGGCGCCGACACGTCAAAGTTCAGGTTAAAAACATACAGGAAGATCAGCTGGATGGCCACGAGCCAACGACGCTCTTCTTGTAGATGTTAAAACCATCAGGACCCTAAGTGAACATCTTCGCAATGGCTGCAAAACACCTGGAAACGACATTCTTCTTCTTTCGGACGTTGAGCTTCCCTCTTAGAAAGCTCATGACAGCCTTATCAAAAGTTCGGTTCTGTGGTGACATTGCTGCCAGCAGCAGGCTTTCGGGAGACCCGAACGTCTTCAGAAGGCTCCTCACCATGTTCTTGGTGACGTCCTTGATGTTGGCTTCAGTCCTCAGAAGATCACAGTCACAAGCATCCAGTTCAGCAGCCACCAGGTCTGTCAGACGGTTCCAGATGGTATCCAGGTCTTCTCCTCGTATGTGGCTCTTGTTCTTACTGGTCATCTTTGTGACGAGCCGCAGAAGTAGAGCAGTGGAGATCTGGTTGGTGAGACTCACGAACGCAGAGCTGCTACTGTCCAAGGAATCTGGTCCTTTACCCTTCCTCCTCTTCTTCTCCACGACTTTAGGAGGACCAGTACAACGTGAGGCGTCTTTTGTTGCGGGCCTCTGCTTCTTTAACGCATTGACCGAATGTACCAGCGTCTTACACGTCTGCTGGATGTAAAAGTTGTCTTCGGACGGAAACCTCTGGTTCAGCTGGAGCACCGTCTCCTGCAGCTTTGCCACAACGTCCCCGAGTTCCTCCAGAGAATCCTTCTCCTGAGCTTCGTGCTCGTGACTCTTCACGTTCACGCACGTCTGTTGGACGCTCTTCCCGTGCGTCGCCCTCGTTTCTCCACACGTACAACAGAGCTGCGTCCCCGCACTGGAGCTCTGTGGGAGACGCGTTGCTCGGACACAGTCACGTCCACAACACGGAGGAGCTTTTCGGTCCGAGGCGTCAGAGCTCCGACCGGCAGAAACGACGCGGACACATCTTTTGGACACCTGGGCGTCTCCATGCTGCTGGTTCTCCTCACGTTCTTCAACGTGAACCTTTGAATTTTTTACTCTCATTTCTGAGTTTTGTTAAGATTCTTGCGAAGGTTTTAAACCCAACCGCTTTGAATCGCTGAACTTACAATCTGTGCGCGAGCGTTCCTCCACTTCTATTTATAAACTTTGCAAGGTCGTATTGCTGACGTCATTCTGCGTCATCACTTCCCGTGGCTTGTTCTACATCCTGACCCCGCCCACTATCGATGATTTCTGGTCTGATTGGTCACTTCTGCGCACATGACTGAAAGGTCAGAAATATAACAATAAATACACATACATTAATACATATGTAGTAAAAATGACAATTCAACATTATTAGATAAACTAATAAACTAGGAGCATTTGTTTTGCTGGAGGTCATCAGGTCATTTTGACAGAATTAACATTTCCGTTCAGTTTCAGCTCAATTCATTCAAACTTTATTAATCACCAAAACAACATTTACTGTGACTTTATTTGAATTCCTATAAAGATTCATAACAGATGATTCTAGCTTTGTGATGGAAGGATCAGAAGTCTGAAGGATCTCCTGCAGCGGTCCGGAGGATCTCCTGCAGCGGTCCGGAGGATCTCCTGCAGCGGTCCGGAGGATCTCCTGCAGCGGTCCGGAGGATCTCCTGCAGCGGTCCGGAGGATCTCCTGCAGCGGTCCGGAGGATCTCCTGCAGCGGTCCGGAGGATCTCCTGCAGCTGTCCGGAGGATCTCCTGCAGCGGTCCGGAGGATCTCCTGCAGCGGTCCGGAGGATCTCCTGCAGCGGACCGAAGGATCTCCTGCAGCTGTCCGGAGGATCTCCTGCAGCGGTCTGAAGGATCTGACACAGACACTCTGATGTTGAATCAGTGTTGTGAGGAGGACGGTCAGTGTTGTCGTGCTGTTTTTCATTTTAGAATTAATACTTTTTGACATTTATGGTAAAACGCCTCCTTGAGACGTTTGAACCTGTAAGAAGATTCAAATTCCTCCTCCCAAGTTCCTCTGAAAAAGCGTTGGACTGTAATTCTGTATGGTTAAGAGGGAAACACTGCAGAGCAGTTTAGGTGTTGAACAAGACACACAGATGCAGAGGTGTGACTGTTGACTTGTTTTACTTGTCTGAAGATGGACGTCATATTGAAAAGTGAACAAATATTGTACCTCATCTTCTTTTGGACATGTACATTGTCCCATCACAGTCTCACCACCAAAATCTGTAAATACATAGAGCCAATTTAAGATACTCAAACATCTACAACTTCTCTAAACTCACTCCCTTGTAGAAAACCGATGCTTTTAAAAATACACTGCACATAAGCCACATAAGTCACTGGAGCTATGAAGTGGACTGTCCTGGACGACGGCCGCTCGGCCAGACGTCACAGTTCAGGGAAGCCCAACATGTGATTGGACATCTGAATAAGGCCTTCACAGCGCAAGTATAGTTATAAGTAAGAGCAAAGTCCAAGATGCCTGCAAATGCTCCAAAGACCAT
>CM026198.1:29236340-29251340 GCA_014839995.1 Xenentodon cancila | reverse complement strand
CAACAGCAAATCCTTCAGGGACGTCCCCATTGACTGGTCTGGCCACATTGAGATCAAAAACTTGATCAACATCCTCATCAAACATTTCAGTTGGAGAATTTGGAGGACCAGGTGGACGGATATCAGCTCTTCCTGCATGTGGCACATTTCCTCTTGCAAAATGATGGCGGGCCATGTTGTACCTGTCCATGATACTGAACGTTACTGAACAAGCTGCTCAGTTAAAACGTAATTCATTAACACTGATCTCACAAAGTGTTAATGGAAGATATGTAAGTAATAAATACAGTAAGAAAGCAAACAGGAAACATAAACAAATACAGTTATCTCACCTGAGTTGTGTTCATGGAACCAGGAGCTTCTGGCGTCGCCTCCTCCACATCTGGATTCTGTGTTTCTCCAGCAGAGCCCTGGGAACCATCTGACTTTCTCCTGTTTCACACTTTTCTCTGTTGCAGAAGAAAATACAGCATAAAAACATGAATTTAATAAAACAAAATACAGCTCCTGTTCAAATCATTTCAGTAAACCTGAACTTTTAGGATTAAAAAAAACAGAACTAATAAGTTGATTAAAGCCAAAGTCATATTTCCTCAGTTAACTGACAGATGTTTAGGATTCAGAGTTGTGTTTCAGCTCAACATTTGAGCTGTGAGTGGGTTTAAAAGATCCCTCGAGGGATCCTCTGTTCCTGACGGCTTCTCTAAGATCTTTAGTCCAGATCATTTTGTGTGTCTGTTTGGCAACAAGCACTTCTTGTACAGTTAGGTTACGATGGACATAAAGTCCATCAGACTGCCAAACTATCAACGTCTGGTCTTCTAATCTCCCATTTTCAGCTCCTTTTTGCTTAACGCATAAATGAATAACTGGGTCCGACCTATAAAGATGACCAAATCTGAATAATCAATACTTCAAATGGGATGCAAGCTGTGCCAAAAGACCTGTTGAAAATAAATTTACATTACATGCTTACTTAATAATAAACACCTGCTTATTTGTAGAAAATATAATAACATTGCATGATTAAAAAAAACACCTGCTTAGTGGTAGAGAATATAATAACATTTAGTAACCAACTGCCTTTTTATTCATTTGCAGAGTTAAAGGACATCATAATATGTGTTGTAACTGGGAGTGAAATTGGATGTTATGGACTAACTGTCTGGTGGTTTTGTAGACACTGAATGTTCAAGAATATGAGAATGTTCCAAATATTATGGAAAGGTGGAAGGAACCCATGAAAGCACAGGTGGAGCATTTAGTAACGGTAGGACTGTTTCCTGTTTCTGTGTGGCAACAGGAAACGGTACTAAGCACCGGGCCACCGTGCTGACCCTTCTTTTTATTTTTCTCTCATTAGGAAATAGGTGGAAGCTTCGTCACTTCAATCCAGTTGCCAAAAGTAGAGTCGTTTCTTCAACTGGATTTTTAGCAGCTCCTGTGATCTGGTTCGGAGACTCACAGAGTGAATTATGTTGTTTCTAATCCTCAAACCATGCTGGTGTTGGAGACGTCTGTTTATGGTCAATTTCTGAGAAACATTTGTTTTATTTCAGTTTTTATTTCAAGAAAAAAAAATATAAATAAATATAAAGTTGAGTTGGTCTTTTCCCAACCAGATGTAAAAACCTTCAGGAACAAATAAATGTTTTGTCCTCTAATCTTGAACAGACTGGTTTATCTGAGACCACCGGAAGGTTTCTAGACTTTTTAGGAAACATAATTAAACCATTTACTGTAAAATATTTAAAAAAAAACTTTTTTCGGATCGATAACTCAACCTATTCTCAAGTGACATGAAAAATATCAAATATAGCCTGCAAAACACAAATTGACCACAAGATGTCACCATTGTTCTTTGTTTTTTTCCTGACCAGTCTGTGCTGGTTTTAGGTCTTGTCTTTCCATCATGTATAGATCCATAGATGGAAATCTGGTTTGGTGATGTTGATCTGCGTCTGTCCTGACACGGTTCGCGGTCTGACTGAGAGGTTCCGAAGATATTCTGAGCTTTTATAACGTCAATCGTTTTAGAGGGTTTCAGAGGGTTTTAGAGGGTTTTAGAGGGTAATGTCGAGGCATGATCTCAGTGGGTTACAAAGTACTGCTTCTGGCTACTAGTAACACTGCTGAATTTATTTTAAGGGTAATCCTAAGTACCTCACTTGAAGGTCTATAAGATGTGCTTCCGCACAGGTCAAAAAGATCCATATCAACGGCATCAGCAGACAAATATATAAAGGATTATGGGGGCATTGTGATTAATTGTGTATTTGGGGGTACCACCAGTTACACGTTTGACTTATGTTCAGGGATAAACTGTGGGCCTATCCAGCCTCTAATTTACATATTGATCTCCTAAAGGGGTGGCAATATACCTGCTTTAATTTTACCCATCTTAAACTTAAACATCTTAAACATTTTAAAGTCTTAAATTTAAAAAAGAATTTTGGAGCCGTTCCTGGTGACTGGTGTAACACCACTCACTCCAACTCCAGTCTGATCGGACCGTGGACCAGAGCTGGTTTATACTATTATTGTGGTGCTACAAGGTTGTTGGTTCCAATCCTAAATAATATGATAGGGGTTGGTGTCATGGTGAGACTGGCTGCAGCCCTCACCCTCATAGGCAGTAGGAATACAAAAACCTAACTCTGCTTCTCCTACACGACGCAGGCGTAACCATGTGCTGGTTAGAAGGTCACTCGGAAGTTTGAACCCAACCTTAACTTCCCCCACTTACATAGATGTCATTGGGATCCCCCGAGGGGAACCTGATCAACACAAATTAGCCGACCAGGTTGCTGCAGGTTTTGAGAATCTCCCGATAATATCCAGTTTCTTTCCCGTCACTCCCAACAAGAATGTTGATAGGATAAATGTCGTTGATTATAATGTCTTGTGATTAGTGAACCTCTATAACGAGAGCCTTGGAAGGCCTGCAGACGTTATCAAAATGATATCAACATTCCTGATCTGATGACCCCTCAGAGGAGTGGTTTGAGAACATGTTTGGGAACTGGAAGAACCTCGTTATGTCTGTTCTTCTCTCAGTTGCTGTGTTTGTGGCCGTTCTAGTCACATGTGGTTGTTGCTGCATCCTGGTACCAACTGCTTATTTATTCATTTGCAGAGTTAAAGGACATCATAATATGTGATGTAACTGGGAGTGAAATTTGATGTTATGGACTAACTGTCTGGTGGTTTTGTAGACACTGAATGTTCAAGAATATGAGAATGTTCCAAATATTATGGAAAGGTGTGGTGTTATGGAATAAAAACACCACAACAACACCAGCAACATTTAGATCTCATCTGTATGCTGGCCTTTACACATGCGCTGACGTCTCCAGATATATCTGTACTTGTACAAGATCAAATGGTTAATAACTGGTTGTTGATGTTTAACATGTGTGTCTCTTTCCTATCAAAGAAATCGGTGAAGTTACGCTTCAAAAGGGCCTCAGTTCATTTTGTGAGACATGTAATTAGCAGTTTTAATCAGCCTTTCCCCCCTAACTTACTGTGTCATTGTCATTTTTCAGATATTGGCCACATCAGTGAGCATGTATCCATGCTGTTTTCATTTTGAAACAAGGGGTAAAAAGCATTTTAAAAACAACAATTACATTTGTTATATTGCCAAATATATTCAGAATGGTTCACAGTGTCATTTACATTGACAAAGTAAAGGTGCACGGTTGACAGTAACATGCATTCAGCAGTCTGATGGACTGTGGGTGGAAACTGGCCTCATACTCCTGCTGCATCTCCCAGACAGCAGGAATGGGAATATTTTGCATTGTGGGTGGATGCTGTGCATGGACCCAACTGCAGGAGTAAGGGGACGGTGTGAGAACGATGAGAGTATCGGCTGGAAGCGGTGAGTGTGCTGAATCCTGAGCTGTAGTCTACAAACGGCGTTTAAACACTTCTTTGTTCTTCTTCAGGTGTGTGAGGGTTGTGGAAACGGCTGCATTAAATGATGTGTCAGTGGACCGATTCTGACAATACACAAACTACAGGTGGTCTTTATGTCGGGGATTTTATCTTTAACATGAGACACAACTCTCCTCTAAATACACTTCATTACAATTGTATCAACAGTTACAACATGGTTTTAAAACATGATTTTGTGTTTGTAAAACATGATTTTATGTTTTTACAACATGGTTTTACGTTTTTAAAACATGATTTTATGTTTTTACAACATGGTTTTACGTTTTTAAAACATGATTTTATGTTTGGCAGCACGGTGGATTAGTGGTTAGCTCAGTTGCCTCACAGCAAGAAGGTGTGGATCATCAACTATCCATATATCGCCCATATATATAGAAGACTTAGTTCTGTTACTGATGGATAATTATACTATTGTATCCCGTCTTGAACCTTTGATGGTGTGTCTATGTGTCTCTTCTCTCTTTACTTCCTGCTCTACCTGGCTTGTCTTCGTCAGAAAGGTCCCCCCTTATGATCCAGTCCTGATCCAGGTTTCTTCACTCTTAAAGGAGAGGTTTTTTATTTTTAATTTATGATTTCTGAACTTTAACTTATGTCTGTAAAACATAAAATTATGTTTGTTGAACATGATTTTATGTTTTTAAAACATGATTTTATGTTTCAAACATTAATTTATGTTTGTAAAACATGACTTCATGTTTTTAAAACATGGTTTTAGGTTTTTTGAACATATTTTTTGTTTGTAAAACATGATTTTATGTTTGCAATATATGATTTTATGTTTTATAAAAACTTGTTTTTGTAAAACATGGTTTTATGTTTCAAGAACATTAATTCATGTTTTACTAGTGTGAAAAAAGTTATGGCCACAAATGCTTTGTGCAAGAACAAAAGAATATCCATCCATCATCTATTCCCGTTTACTCCATTTCAGGGTCAGGGGGTCTGTCGGAGCCTATCCCGACTCATTCCAGGTGAAAGGCAGGGGTCCACCTAGACAGGTCTCCAGTCCATCGCAGGGCCACATACAAAGACAAACATGCACATTCACACATACGGGCAAGTTAGAATGATCAGTTAACCTAGTATGCATGTTTTTGGACTGTAGGGGGGAAGCCGGACTACCCGAAGAGAACCCACGCAAGCACGGGGAGAACATGCAAACTCCACACAGAAAGACCCACCGAGCCGGGAATCGAACCATATCTTGTACAAGTTGCTTATCTTATATATAGAAATGGAACCAGCAGTATGTATAAAAGTATTCTCAACAAAAGTTCTTCCTTCACTCCTTCGACCTCCGCTGTCTGCTTCATCTCATCCCGACCTACAAGCAGAAGTTACAAACTTCTAGGCCTGTGGTCGGACTGACGAGTCCAAACCGGAGTTACAGGTCTGCTTTGACTCTCATTGATCCGAAAATGACGCAATACCTGAATAGGACTGAAATAATATAACAGCACTCTTAAATAAAGACCCGGCAATACGGCTCCAAGTAGTGAATTATTTAATTATCTTATGCATCCAAAAGATCCACGGAAGCTCCAGAGTCCATCAAATACCAGCGATACGTCCTGTGTTAGAAGGTTGGAGGAGTGTCAGCTTCACCCACAGCGGTGAGATCATTACTGCACCCCGGTTCAGCTAACAAGCTGGACTCCTGGAGGAGGTCCTGGAGGAGGTCCTGGAGGAGGTCCTGGAGGAAGTCCTGTAGGAGATCCTGGAAGACGCCCATCTGACGCTTATTGATCCAAAAATTATTTGATCCTCAACCAGGACGGTGGAGCTTCTTATCGAAGGTTGACCGCTTCTGAATCACCTCGTTTGTAAAAAATTAAATACAAAATAATCAAATTGTAGAGAGTCTGAGATTTAGGCAAATAAAAACACTGAAGTCTGACTTTGTTCTGACATAAATTATTTATTAAAGACAAATAAAGTAAGAAAGAATCAAGTTGGCAGCACCAGGTCCGTCCTTACTGCCTCCATCAGATATAAGAGGACAGCAAACGTCTTGGAAGTTCAGGAAACTGCTGTTTCTACCCTGACCACTAGGGGCTGCAATGCTGACACAAACATTTTAATTTGAAGAAAATATTCATTTTATGATAACACCAGCAGCCCACTGGGACTGGCTGCCAGTTGGTCTGGGAGGGTTTAAGGACAAAGCTTAGTGAAGCAGCAGGCGGCGGCAGCCGTCCTCACAGACGAAGGCTGCTGCCTGGTGGACGCCAGCTGCTCTGGACCATCAGCTTCTACCTCTGGCAGCAGCTGGATCCTGTGACGGAGGTTTGTCCAGTTCTGACGCAGTTCTGTGGTTTAAAACGTGCATTACGGCCTGTCTTGGTTGAAAGCCCACTCACCACGACAAGGTGCAGGCCAGGAGTGGGAACACGGGAACAAACAGACTTAAAGGAAACTAAAAAGCCCAAACAACCAGGAAAATTTTTTTTTTTTTTTCTCCCCTTGTTTGCACATATATTAATGGTTGATAAGAGCTATATATATATATATATATACACACACACACACACACACACACACACACACACACACATTTTAACGTTGTTACAAAGGTTTTTTTTTTTTTTTCTGGTTCAACATTTACACAATCACACCTACAATCCAGTCGGAACCGAACAAATGGGATTTTTTTTTTTTACTGAGGCAGGAAACCGGAGCACCCGGAGAAAACCTCAAGAAACTTTTCTTTAGAGACACATCCACAGGGGCGCCGACACGTCAAAGTTCAGGTTAAAAACATACAGGAAGATCAGCTGGATGGCCACGAGCCAACGACGCTCCTCTTGTAGATGTTAAAACCATCAGGACCCTAAGTGAACATCTTCGCAATGGCTGCAAAACACCTGGAAACATTCTTCTTCTTTCGGACGTTGAGCTTCCCTCTTAGAAAGCTCATGACAGCCTTATCAAAAGCTCGGTTCTGTGGTGACATTGCTGCCAGCAGCAGGCTTTCGGGAGACCCGAACGTCTTCAGAAGGCTCCTCACCATGTTCTTGGTGACGTCCTTGATGTTGGCTTCAGTCCTCAGGAGATCACAGTCACAAGCATCCAGTTCAGCAGCCACCAGGTCTGTCAGACGGTTCCAGATGGTATCCAGGTCTTCTCCTCGTATGTGGCTCTTGTTCTTATTGGTCATCTTTGTGACGAGCCGCAGAAGTAGAGCAGTGGAGATCTGGTTGGTGAGACTCACGAACGCAGAGCTGCTACTGTCCAAGGAATCCGGTCCTTTACCCTTCCTCCTCTTCTTCTCCACGACTTTAGGAGGACCAGTACAACGTGAGGCGTCTTTTGTTGCGGGCCTCTGCTTCTTTAACGCGTTGACCGAATGTACCAGCGTCTTACACGTCTGCTGGATGTAAAAGTTGTCTTCGGACGGAAACCTCTGGTTCAGCTGGAGTACCGTCTCCTGCAGCTTTGCCACAACGTCCCCGAGTTCCTCCAGAGAGTCCTTCTCCTGAGCTTCGTGCTCGTGACTCTTCACGTTCACGCACGTCTGTTGGACGCTCTTCCCGTGCGTCGCCCTCGTTTCTCCACACGTACAACAGAGCTGCGTCCCCGCACTGGAGCTCTGTGGGAGACGCGTTGCTCGGACACAGTCACGTCCACAACACGGAGGAGCTTTTCGGTCCGAGGCGTCAGAGCTCCGACGGGCAGAAACGACGCGGACACATCTTTTGGACACCTGGGCGTCTCCATGCTGTTGGTTCTCCTCACGTTCTTCAACGTGAACGTTTGAATTTTTTACTCTCATTTCTGAGTTTTGTTAAGATTCTTGCGAAGGTTTTAAACCCAACCGCTTTGAATCGCTGAACTTACAATCTGTGCGCGAGCGTTCCTCCACTTCTATTTATAAACTTTGCAAGGTCGTATTGCTGACGTCATTCTGCGTCATCACTTCCCGTGGCTTGTTCTACATCCTGACCCCGCCCACTATCGATGATTTCTGGTCTGATTGGTCACTTCTGCGCACATGACTGAAAGGTCAGAAATATAACAATAAATACACATACATTAATACATATGTAGTAAAAATGACAATTCAACATTATTAGATAAACTAATAAACTAGGAGCATTTGTTTTGCTGGAGGTCATCAGGTCATTTTGTCAGAATCAACATTTCCGTTCAGTTTCAGCTCAATTCATTCAAACTTTATTAATCACCAAAACAACATTTACTGTGACTTTATTTGAATTCCTATAAAGATTCATAACAGATGATTCTAGCTTTGTGATGGAAGGATCAGAAGTCTGAAGGATCTCCTGCAGCGGTCCGGAGGATCTCCTGCAGCGGTCCGGAGGATCTCCTGCAGCGGTCCGGAGGATCTCCTGCAGCGGTCCGGAGGATCTCCTGCAGCGGACCAGAAGATCTCCTGCAGCTGTCCGGAGGATCTCCTGCAGCGGTCTGAAGGATCTGACACAGACACTGATGTTGAATCAGTGTTGTGAGGAGGACGGTCAGTGTTGTCGTGCTGTTTTTCATTTTAGAATTAATACTTTTTTACATTTATGGTAAAACGCCTCCTTGAGACGTTTGAACCTGTAAGAAGATTCAAATTCCTCCTCCCAAGTTCCTCTGAAAAAGCGTTGGACTGTAATTCTGTATGGTTAAGAGGGAAACACTGCAGAGCAGTTTAGGTGTTGAACAAGACACACAGATGCAGAGGTGTGACTGTTGACTTGTTTTACTTGTCTGAAGATGGACGTCATATTGAAAAGTGAACAAATATTGTACCTCATCTTCTTTTGGACATGTACATTGTCCCATCACAGTTTCACCGCCAAAATCTGTAAATACATAGAGCCAATTTAAGATACTCAAACATCTACAACTTCTCTAAACTCACTCCCTTGTAGAAAACCGATGCTTTTAAAAATACACTGCACATAAGCCACATAAGTCACTGGAGCTATGAAGTGGACTGTCCTGGACGACGGCCGCTCGGCCAGACGTCACAGTTCAGGGAAGCCCAACATGTGATTGGACATCTGAATAAGGCCTTCACAGCGCAAGTATAGTTATAAGTAAGAGCAAAGTCCAAGATGCCTGCAAATGCTCCAAAGACCATCTTTCCAAATCTTCACCACCACATAAAGTTCCCCACGTGCGGAGACAAAATTTTGTACCAAGTTTACACCACCAGCAAGACAGTCTACAAAATCCCTCAGCAGGATCAACGCTCACAAAGCTCCGGGTCCTGACAACATACCTGGTCGTGTACTGAGAGACTGTGCAGGAGAACTCACAGACGTCTTCACAGACATAGTTAACATGTCACTGAGTCAGGCGGTGGTTCCCACGTGCTTCAAAGCCACCAACATCCTTCCGGTCCCAAAACGGTCATCTCCCTCCTGCTCCAATGACTACCGTACAGTTGCAGTGACTCCCATCGTCATGAAGTGCTTTGAACGGCTAGTCATACATCATATCAAAGCTGCCCTCCCCCCTCTCTGGACCCCTGCCAGTTCGCATATCGCTCCAACCGGTCCACTGACGACGACATCTCCACTGCCCTCCATACAGTCCTCACACATATGGACACTAGAAATGCTTATGTGAGAATGCTCTTCATCGACTTCAGTTCAGCATTCAACACCATCGTCCCCCAGCAGCTCATTCACAAACTGGACCAGCTGGGGATCAACACCTCGCTGTGCAACTGGCTGTTGGACTTCCTGACTGGGAGACCACAGGCAGTACGGGTCACATCCAGCACCATCACACTGAACACAGGGGCCCCCCAGGGATGTGTGCTGAGCCCCCTCCTCTTCACCCTGCTGACCCACGACTGCACACCGATGCACAGCTCCAACCTCTTCATAAAGTTTGCGGACGACACGACTGTGGTGGGTCTCATCAACAACAACGATGAGTCAAACTACAGGAGCGAAGTGAGCCGCCTGGCTGAGTGGTGCAGCGACAACAATCTCTCCCTGAACGTGGAGAAGACCAAGGAGATTCTTGCTGACTTCAGGAGACAACACACCCAGCATGCTGAACATCAACGGTGCTGCTGTGGAGAGGGTGAGCAGCACCAAGTTCCTGGGTGTCCACATCTCAGAGGACCAGAGCCAGAGCCCTGGCCTCCATCATGTAACCTTCTACAGAAGCACCATCGAGAGCATCCTGACCAGCTGCATCACCGTGTGGTACAGAGCTGCACCGCATCCCACCACAAGTCTCTCCAACGTGTAGTGAGAGCAGCTGAGAGGATCGTTCGTGTCTCTCTCCCCTCACTTTAGGACATCTACAGCAGCCATCTGACTCGCAAAAAGCCCGCAGCATTGTGAGAGACCCCACCCACCTGTCACACAGCCTCTTCAGTCTGCTGCCATCAGGGAGGAGGCTGCGGACCCTCCGGCCTGAACCAGCCAACTGAGGGACACTTTCATCCACCAGGCCGTCAGGAAGCTGAACACTCTCCCTGCTCTTCCACCGTTTCCCTCCCTGCTCCCCCCTCACTCACTCTGACCTCAGTATCTGCACCAGGACTTTAAGCAGAACTGGACCTCCTTCTTTGCACCAGGTCACTTTAACCAGACCGATAAGCTGAACACCTGCAGGACCATCACACACCTTTAAAAACTGTCGTACATTTCACCGTCCTTATTACAACACAGTTCATCATTAACAATAATGTCTATCATCATACTGCCATTTCACTGTTTTTACTGTAATTTTATTGCCTTTGGCTCTTAAACCCAACGTCATGCTATAACTTGTTTCTTTTTAATTTGCATTTTGTGTTTAAGATTTATTTATTGTGTAGCACTGAGGGTTTGAGAGTAACGTAATTTCGATTCCCTGTATGTATCTCACGTGTAGTAGAATTGAAAATAAACTTGACTTTGAAATGCAATTAGTACTTCACTTGCTGTAGATTAAGGCGTATTTTAATTCAGCTTCAAACTGACAACAGGAAGATAATTGCAAGATGTGTAACAGTGTTGAAAAGAGGCACTTAAATGCTCAACTGCATCACTGTACTACATGTATTTTGGTGAGTTTCATTTTCACACTTGAAAAGAAGCAGAAGACCTCCAGTGACAGGTTAACGGGACGCTGAAGTCAGTCTCTGACCCAGACTGAAGGACCATTCCTCTGCACTTTAGAGCAAAGAGGCCTTAGACCAGGTCCAGGTCAGAACCCACGATACTTGGACTGCTCAAACCTGGAGTAAGTTCCCTGTTTGACACTAAACAACATCTTCAACACAGCTTGTGATTTGGGAAACCTTTAATGTATTTGTAGAAAATTGTAAATAGGACCATTTCACTCACTTTTCACTGGTCCAAATATTAAAAATATTGTGTAAAAGCAGAATTTTTATTACAAATAATGTCATTTTTCGGTTTGGTTTAACCTTCAGTGTTTTGTCAGTACCAGTCTATACTAATAAAAACTGGTTCGGGAGGCTTGCAAGTGTCAGGAAATCAACTAATGGCTGATGACACCACTCTATTTTTTTTAAATAGTAACCTGTAGTAACTTACTAACCTAAGTCCTACAAACCACACATTTGTTTTCTAAAGCTTCAGGTTTACATCTAAATATAGATGAATGTGAAATTTTTGCTTTAGATTTCATCTCAGTTGTACACAAAGGATGTGAAACAAGTTGATAGAAGCAATACCAGTGGAAAACAGCTTTTGATTTTCACAAAGTTGTCCCTGAACTGAGACAGCGCCACATACAAAATATTCAACAGAAAAATTACAACTGAACGGATCAGAGATACATTAATGAAAGAACTTTGTCCCAATCAAACCAGAAGACATTCTGCGTGTCTTTGGCTTCAACGTGCTACCGTAAAGATGTATGTGCCTTTGTTTTGTTTGTATATGTGTTAATTAAAGTTCGGGGGGCTTGTTTGCATGTGTGTGTTTTTATTTTTTTTTAATTTTCTTTGGCACGGCATCGGAGCACGTGACATCAGGCTGGCCTGTGATTGGATGGTTCTTACCGCAATGCTACATGGGGGATGTATTTCACTAACACAACGTTATTAATGTTGACTGCTTAGTCTTTTGAGTTTTTTATCTAATTTGTTCAGTTGACTGTTGAACTTAACCAAATTTCACTTACAAATAAGGTAAATCTAGAGCTGGAACTTGACTAAAGCTGGACGTAAGTACCTAAAACCACCTGTCAGACTTGTCAATTCGTAAAAACAGTTACTGATCTGTTTGCTTCGTCTCAAAGGGGAAACAAGTTGTGTCAGCACCAGCTTAAACAATAATACAGCTACTTAATTCGCTAACTCGTTAGTAAATTATTATTCAGTGCACCTAACATTGGCATTAGACACCGTAGAGTGTCTTTCGTTCGTGTTATTAACAATTTAATTGATGTTACTACTCGCCTCTCCGGATCCTCCAGCGTGTCCAGCAAATCACATCCAAACATTTGTTGTCGTTGGTGAAGAAGTGAGTTAAATGTCAGTATAAATATACCGCTGTCTTTACCGTAACGGCGAGAACTGCGCAGGTCAGCAGCGCCACTGGCGGGAAGCGCGTGCGTGAGCGTCTGCCCGTTTTTCTAAGTAGTCTTGGAAATAGTACAAACCTGCTGTAAATGACCCCTGAACAAGCTGAAATAGTTTTTATGCTTCAATATTCACTCTGGGTCTTCATGTCTCTGGTGCTCAGAGTCTGTGGCGTCTCACGTCCATCCTGTGCAGACCTGGTCTCTATGCGGACATGTGGATCTGCAGTCACATGTGGATGACACGGCGGGGTCTTGTACCGAGTACTACAAGTAACAAGGTACCACCAGCTCCATTTCTGCTGCACAAACAGACACCGTTTGCTCCATGCTGCTGTATTTTCCTCTCACTGTCACTTCATGTGCTGCTCTTATTGACAGCTGCAGGACCCAGCTGTGTGACAGTTGAGAGGTTTTACATGGACACGGACACATATTAATGTCTTCTTTGTCATTTTGCAGATCCTCTACTTTCTTCTTGCGTCTACGTTTGCAGAACATGAATTTATTTTTGAAACAAGATTTTCTGTTTTTAAAACATGATTTTATGTTTCAAGAACATGAATTTTTGTTTGTAAAACATGTTTTTATGTTTGTATAACAGGATTTTTTGTTTCAAGAACATTCAATTATATTTGAAAAACCTGATTTTATGCTTTTAAAACATGGTTTTGTATTTTTAAAATGTGATTTTATGTTTGTAAAACATGATTTTATGTTTCAAGAACATTATTTTATGTTTGTAAAACACGTTTTTATGTTTTTATAAACATGGCTTTTTGTATGTAAAACATGGTTTTAAGTTTGCAAAACATTAACTTAAGTTTGCAAAACATTAACTTATGTATGTAAAACATGCAATTTATGTTTGTAAAACATAATTTAATGTTTTTTAAAAAGTTTTGCTTTGTTCAACAAATGCTTTGTGCAAGAACAAAAGAATATCCATCCATCATTTATTCCCGCTTACTCTTTTTTTAGGGTCACGGGGGTCTGTCAGAGCCTAACTCGATGCATTCCAGGTGGGGGGGTCCAGGGGAGTAGATGTTTGACTATCTTAAATTGGGCTCTATGTATTTACAGATTTTGGCGGTGAGACTGTGATGGGACAATGTACATGTCCAAAAGAAGATGAGGTACAATATTTGTTCACTTTTCAATATGACGTCCATCTTCAGACAAGTAAAACAAGTCAACAGTCACACCTCTGCATCTGTGTGTCTTGTTCAACACCTAAACTGCTCTGCAGTGTTTCCCTCTTAACCATACAGATTTACAGTCCAACGCTTTTTCAGAGGAACTTGGGAGGAGGAGTTTGAATCTTCTTACAGGTTCAAACGTCTCAAGGAGGCGTTTTACCATAAATGTAAAAAAGTATTAATTCAAAAATAAAAAACAGCACGACAACACTGACCGTCCTCCTCACAACACTGATTCAACATCAGAGTGATGTGTGTGTGTGTGTGTGTTTGTGTGTGTGTGTGTGTGTGTGTGTGTGTGTGAGAGTGCATGCGTGCCTGTGTGTGTGTGTGTGTGTGTGTGTGTGTGTGTGTGTGTGTGTGTGTGTGTGTGTGTGTGTGTGTGTGTGTGAGAGAGAGTGCATGCGTGCCTGTGTGTGTGTGTGTGTGTGTGAGAGAGAGTGCGTGCGTGCCTGTGTGTGTGTGTGAGTGAGTGTGTGTGAGAGTGCTTGCGTGTGTGTGTGTGTGTGTCAGCACTCTGACATCCCTCTCGTGCTTCATGCAGTGGGTGAGATGCGTTCCCCGTCCATGACCGACTTCCTGTGAGGTCTGGAGAACTCTGGGTGGCTCAAACACATCAAAGCCATTCTGGACG
The DNA here is from genome assembly GCA_014839995.1 of Xenentodon cancila. Classification (NCBI taxonomy): domain Eukaryota; kingdom Metazoa; phylum Chordata; class Actinopteri; order Beloniformes; family Belonidae; genus Xenentodon; species Xenentodon cancila. The sequence continues at coordinate 29,237,036 of CM026198.1, read as the reverse complement.
CCGGGGTCTTCATAGCCAGGATGTGTCCACGTTCGCAGACACACACACACTCACGCAGCCACAGTCACACAGGAAGCACGGACCTGATGGGAATGATCAGAACATGACCTCCATCACCAGCAGGACTTGAAGGTGGCTTGTTGTTGTGAAGGAGGGTTTTTGTTTTCCTCCCAAAAACTCTGCAAACTCTGGCTTCATAAAAGCATAGCGGTTTCAGACCTAAAGAGGGTGTCTACGTCCTGGAGCCAGGCTGGGACCTGGTCTGAGAACTGAGAACCCAAGGAACCTTGGCGTCCTCCATCAGCGCAGGTTTGATGGTGAACTGCTGTGATGTGTCTGTGTGCAGGCGGTGGCTGGTGAAGGCATCAGCATTCTGGACCACTGCTCAGATGGTTGGGACAGGACCGCCCAGGCCTGCTCGGTGGCCAGTATCCTGCTGGACCCGTTCTACAGGACCATCAACGGACTAATGGTAGCTCACATACCGCAGTGATTCATAATAAAAAAAGTTCTGGTATCAATACTTCCTTTGCCTCTTAACTCGCTGTCCTTCACTCCATCCACACCTCGTCCCCTCCTCTGCCTGCCTCCCTTCATCCTGTCTTCTAGGTGCTGATAGAGAGGGACTGGGTTTCCTTTGGGCACAAGTTCTCCCACAGGTCAGTAACTCGTCTTTTTGATGATAAGTGACGACAC